>JAODUE010091910.1:0-13828 GCA_027564755.1 Amblyopsis hoosieri | reverse complement strand
GAGAGAGAGAGAGAGAGAGAGAGAGAGAGAGAGAGAGAGAGAGAGAGAGAGAGAGAGAGAGAGAGAGAGAGCGAGCTTCATCTGCAAAACAAGCATCGACTGAGAGAGCACAGAGGAACGCAGGAAGGACAATCGGGTTAATCAGAAAGTTACCCCCTGCCGCATTACGTTAGTTTTGTATTTCATAGGTTCTCCGGCTGACGAGTTGAATTCACCATTAAATTCAGTGCCCGGAGCCTGGCTTGTACTCGCTCTTTAGTCACAGATGTATTTCATGTGGGAGACTGGCTAATGGCGGCATTAAACACCCGTAGCCCCAGGTGGTGAATGCAGATGAGTACACTGTATCTGTCAGGTGAAGAGAAGCAATGACAAATGGCGGTGATCACCAGCCGACGCTCACCAGCAGGCTCGGCTGATATTATTGCATGCGGAGGTCAATCTCATATGCATTGGCTATAATACAGTACAATGTGAAGGTGGTACCAGTGCTTTAGTAAATATATACAGCAGCTGCAGTCAGTTAAGGAATCGGAATAATCAGTATAGCGGATGTCACTTATTTTGTCTTCGCCCTTTCCTACAGTATGTAATGTTGCTGTTTAATAGCGATGCTGTTACTGTTGTTGTTGGTGTTGTTGAGACAACAGTGGTGATCGATTGCAAGCTATCCGCACCATGTAATGCTCTCCAGGTGCAGGTCATTCATTCATAACCATGCCATGCACACTCATTGAGAGCACAGCATTGTTATTGTGCGTGCGAGTTGTTCTTTTTTGTTTTGTTTGCTTCAGTGCTATGAGTCAGTGGCCCAGTAGCCTAATAATAATCTGTGTGCATGGTGAAATAATAAAAGTAATAAAAAGACAGATAATTGGCTTTTTCAGGTGGGTGAAATTGATCACTTTTAATACTGCTGCTGGGAGAGACGGGTGAGGATTGGGGGGGAAAGAAGGTGAGGGAAGGGGAGAGAGCGAGGAGAACTGTGAATTGTGGGTATTAAATGCAAGGGCGGAACCCCCAGACAGTTGGGAGGGAAATGCTGTGTGGGAGCATTTGTGTGGATACGTGTAGTGAAACAAGACGGGGAAAATTGAAGTTGAAAAAAACCATTTGACACGCTATTAAGAACAAATATGTAATAAGAGGACTGAGGAACAAAGGAATAGTTAGCTTCTATCCACTGTGTATTAGAAGTCGGTTTCCTCCTCTCTTAATCTCATACTCTTTTCCTTTTGCGTAGCTGATCTAAGGAGAACAGCGTAAAGCATTTACTGTACAGTAATTTGGCTCTAATGAGACTGCATTGTAAATGGTCGGGCAGTGCTCGTTTCAGCCACTAGGTGGTGATATATTCCCTGTCACCTCAGTGAAAGTACCAACATTTCTCTTGCGTAATCTCCTGGCTCGTGCAGTCTACAGCGCATATACTCAAATATTGTGAGTGCGTGAGAGGGAGAATGCGACACTGTGTGCGTGGGTGCGTGCGTGCGTGTGTGTGTGTGTGTGTGTGTGTGTGTACACTTATTGCTTATCAGCAAGGTTGCCAAGTTTATCTGATTACAAAAAAACAGTAACTGTAATCTATTACAGTTACCAGCTAAAACAGTGGAATCAAATGACAGGCATTTAAAAAAAAAAGTATGATTACTTCTAGGATTACTTTCAAATTTAAGAAGGTTTGCAGAAGAAAGATGCACAAAACAGCTGTTTTCTTATTAACCTTTCATTAACGTCAATCAATAATTGAAATAATGTCCTACTTTAATTTGTTCCCTATAGCAACATAAACGGTCACAAAAATAGAAAGATGTGGCGCGCCAACGCAGTAAATTTCTTTGGATGGCATTTCAAAGAACAATGTTTAGGCGTTAAGTAATCTAAAAGTAATGGAAAGTAATCAGATTATGTTACTAAATTTAGGTAATCCAAAAATTACATTACTGATTGTAAATTTAGTCTGGTAACTTGTAACTGATTACATTTAAATAGTAACCTACCCAACCCTGCCTATCAGCTCATGATAGTAGAGACAGATAACCCAGGGTAGGGGAACGGCCTTCCTGCCTGTATAACATCCATCATCCATGAAAAGTCTTGTCTCAAACCACACTGTGCACATTGAGGTGTGTGTGTATGTGTGAGGTAAATATCCGTGGAGGAGTCTTTTGTTGCATACCTACTTTGTAGACTCTCGGCATACAGAATCTCTCTCTCTCTCTCTCTAATGCACATGCGCGCACACACACACACACACACACACACACACACCATCCCTGAAGCAATCTTTATACAATTACAATTTAACATCCTCTGTAATCAAACTTTTAGGGTTTCCCCTAAAGCAGAAACTGTCCACCCTTTAAATCATGCCCTAATCTACACAGTGAAAATGCCCAAACAATGGTCTGATATTATATGCTGCATTAAAGAGATGTATTATTGAGGCAGGGTTGTTTAAGTTTAAAGGTGGGACAGTATGACCTAGTGTTGAGGGTCACTCACCACCTCTCTGTGTTCTGGGTTCGGTCCCTGCAACCCCGTGCCTAGGCTGCCTGTAAGAATACTTGTGCAAGATGTCTTACCCTGCATTCACACCGCCGACGTGTTCAGCTCGCAAAGAGGCACGTTCCAATAAATTTTGAACGGATGCCAGCGTTTCTCGGCGGCAGCGGGCGGAGCTACGTTCAGAGACAAAGTCGCACTGCGACATATCAGAGTGGAGAACTTTTCAACTTTATGCTAATTTCCCGCGAGCCGTTGGTGACGGAGTTCGGCGACTACCAATGGCAGGACAGGTGTTCTCTCTCTCGATAGCTAGCGTAAAGCCTCTCGCTGTTACCTAGTGCCTGTTTGCGGTGTATAATAGTATTTATACAAACATTTCCCTCCAAAATGTTTCTCTTTTTTTGAGGGAATGCACACTATTTGTGTGTTTGATTTGACAAATTTTACTGTAGACCTCACGCCAGTTCTGATCGTTGCTGGCGTAAGACACGCCCGCCCGAGCTGGCGGTATGGACACTGGAGAGGGCTTGGCGACAGCTCGTCAGTGATTGAGGGATTTGCGAGTTGAATACGTCACCTAGCATTGCCTTAATGCAGCATTTCCTTGCACATTTATGGTGTGTGTTCCTGTGTGGGGCATATGCTTTGTCCAGCCCTTTGTATCCAAGCACAGTGAGGTATGACTCCTGCGGAAAGTAGTTTTTAATCTTGAATGACGGATACCACGCTGAGAAATTATGCGTGTACGCCAAATTGAAATACCCTGCCAACAAAAAGAAGGTTTAAAATGCTAAACAAATGGTGCAGTGGTAACTTCTCATCATGACACCCTATCATGATTCATATTAGCAATTTCCTTCCAGGGTGAAATGTAGTCATATCTATTTACAGTAGTACAGTACTAGCCTCCAACTGGACAAAAACACAACCTATGACAGTTTAGAGAAAATGTAATATATAGTTTAATATATAAATGAATAATTAAACTTTTCAGGCACAGAAAAAGCAGTGTGCAATTAATCATTGACGTAATACTGTCCAACATTACACAGCGCATTACCGATTAGAGTAGATGGACAGTGCAAGGCACAGTTTCTCGTGATTCAGCGTGCATTTAAACGCTGGATGCTGTCAAGCATAACTGCCAGCCATTGGGTATCCACTGTAGCACCTACTGTACAGGGTTTAAAGTCTTGCTCAGCGATACCTCTGTCCTCAACACAGAATGCTTCACTGCTTTGACGGACTTTGTTTTTTTTCTTGTCTCAGTTTGTATCGTGTTTATGGAAGAATCTAGAACTAAAACTTTAGTATTGGAGAAGTGTTAGAAACTGGGGGTGGTGGGGAATATAAGAAGATAACTTTTTTTGCCAGTTGGACCAACTGTCAGATGAAAAACTCATGGATTGATCATATGCCATTTACTCACTCTGAATTCATCCCACTGAGATCGAGAGGTGACAGCCAACAAAATAGAAGAAGTTCTCTCTGACACAAAACCTGGTTGGAGAAAACCCTCATCTACAAGTGGGGGCAAAAACATTATAATAATAATGTTTGCTACTAGAGAGACAACGCTCACCTATCCTCAAAAGACACCCTGACACCCTTCAACATTTGTGTGCACCCACCTGAGTCTTTGCTCTGTGTTGTGGTTGTCAGGACGATAGTGGAAAGGATAGTGGGGAGTGGTGGGTTGAGACGAGGAGGAAAGGTAAAGAGGAGGGGAGGGCTGAGGCCAGAGGGGCAAAAAGAGAGAACATCCTTTTGAGCAAGGAGTCTTCGGGGTGGTAGACGTTGATCAATATTTCAGCTGTATAGTTTTGTTTTGCCCAAACCGCTTTTCCCAGAGTGCCCGCTGTGTGAGTTGATGCCCCCCGCCAGACTGTGCTTGCTTTTAGTATTGACAGAATGAGGTGGAATCATCTCGCTTTTTACTTTACTTTTTACTACGTGTGTTTTGCAGGGCAAGGTAGCCTCCTTTATGGTTGGGATGCCACCCCTTTATTGGCCAGGTCTGTCTCTTCACCACCACCCATCTCTGTTTTCTTCGCAGGCTGGTGTGCAAAGTCTGTTAGTTTACAAGGTTCTCAGACCACCTTGGTATTTATAAACAAATAAAATAGCCTTGAGCCCTGCCATTCATTTTTATTTATTTATTAGCACTTCATTTCACCATTAGAAAGGTTAAAAGTATCATATAGTATGTACAGTATATCGTAGAGTAAACCATTGTATAATATAGAATAGTATTTTTTCTTCTTCTTCAGGTAACATCAGGCACATTTTAATTGATCCTTCCAATAACGTGAAACAGTATTGCAACAACATATATGGGCTACCTACTGTACATATATACATACATACATACATACATTATGTAAATGTGACTATTTGATAACACAGGTCAGATCTGTATTAGAACATCACCGTAGTGTCTGACAGTGTCAACGTATCTAATACAAAGGTTCATCCTGTCATGGTGTCATATTTAAGGCTAGACTTAGGCTACATTCACACATGAGTGGTGAGACCGCTTGCCGTCCCGTAAGTGCCACCGGCAGATTATTTGAAATCGGCCCCTCCTTTGAAGTTTAGAACAAAAACATTTGCTTACTTTCAGTGTGTAGTACCGCCCACAAGCTTTCCTATTGGTTTGCCGCTATGCTCTGATTGGCCTCCCGCGACGGCAAAAGAAAAAAAAAATAAAATAGGACCTGTTCTATTGTTGCCATCTGCCGTTCCGCTTTGGCAAGCGCTGCCGTCCCGCTTCTGGAAGCGGAGCGGGAAGCCTTTTTTTTGAATGGCTTGCCATGAGAGGCTCCACTTTCCCACGACGTCATTGCCGCTCATGTGTGAATGCACCGTCACTTTCTACCAGATGTAAACATTGACTTCTATGCATCACTGGCCCAAGAGAGCAGAGCAATTAAAATCAATATCAATCGGGAATTGTATTTATGGGTGGCACCGCTGCTCATCTGCACTGCGGCACAAGTGACATTTGGGACTACTGGTAGTCTGAAGATAATCTCCTGGCCCCTGGCACGTGGGAAGTAAGAATTGAATGTGTGGACTACAGTTTACAGAGACAAACATTTGTGTTTATTTGAATTGTGGCTGCACAATCCAAGCCTGCAGTGTGTTTACGCAGCACTGCCCCATTATAGCACTGCATTGGAGTTGTATAATGCTTGATTTATTAATGTGTAGCTTTATTGTTAGCATCTCCCCCCTTGAGATGCATAATGACACATTGCATGATAAATATAACGGAATATTCCCCCGGTCAACTCTAAATATATCTTGAATGTTTGGTGGTTGTTTTCTGTTTCTATGTAACAATAGCCCTCTGCAATGTATCATTATTACATATATTTTTTGTCCTCTCTTGATGGTGTGCTATTGCCTAGTGGTAAGGGTGCATTACTTAATTATGTAAGTGAGGGTTTCTCTCGTGAGTTATACATCACGTCACGCAGGCCAATAAATACAATACATGTGTACATTATACAGTACTGTATAGGCTACTGTGACTTTCACTAGAGTTGTACAGGTTGGATCGTTCCATAGTGAACCAGACAGGACCCCTGAGGTCTTTGAGGCCTTTTGATGCAGCTCAGCCTAATTTTCCTACGAAATAGTCCCAGTGTCTGGGGGTGTCACCAACGTGTGAAGATTTATTAATTAAAAATGTGTTTGAAAATCTGCACTCCAAACACAGGTCCACACACACATATGGAAAACGCACACACACACATTGTTGGGTCAGCAAAGTGTGCATTGTGACTGTGAGATGGTTCAAAAGAATTAATTAAAGATTTGGAAGTAATAATGAGAACACAAGTAGATAGAGGATACGCACACACCCACATATATTCCCTCTCGGCTGGTCTATAATGAATCAAAGCTTTTGAAAATGAAGTATCATCGTTGATAAAGAGTTGATAATGACACAGAGGCGATAGCTAGATAGCTGGAAGACGTGCAATTTATCTCCTTTTGATCTGTGTTTATACATGCACTGTGTTTGTGTTTTATCAGTTTGTGTGTGTGTGTGTGTGTGTGTGTTATAACACCCAAGTGTGTGTGTGTGTGTGTGTGTGTGTGTGTGTGTGTGTGTGTGTGTGTGTGTGTGTGTGTGTGTGGTGGTAAGCACGTCCAAGGACGGTAGTCTGGGGAACAAATAAAAGGAAGCCACTTATAGGGAGGATGGGAGGAACTATTGATTGTGTTTAGCTGCACACCACAGCTCTGCACATTAATGGCCCGGATGAGCACAGTGGCAGGCCATTCTAGCCTGTGCTTCACGTTTACCATGGATTTAGGTAACTTGCAGGGCACTTAATGGGTGCCAGCACAGTTAGCTTGCTGTGGGGGAAAAGTACAGCACGTTATGTACTGTATGTATAGTATGTATTGTTTGTGCCAGAGCCATGTAGAGAGTGAGAGTTGCGCCAACTCCGTTCACTCCAATGGACCGTATTTTCACGACAATGGCGGATCGTGGAACCTCAAAACAGTTCCAGAAGATGGCCGCAAATGCTAGCAGTACCCTATACTGTATTGTAAATGTAAATCGATGCATTTATTGACTACTATTTACCAAAAAGTGCAGTTATGCATCTGTAATTATCGATTCAAATTGCCCACCAAGTCACTTCCTGGAACTGTTTTGCATCTACAGTACATGAACCAGAACGAGGATTTGTCACATCGCTGTATCTTGGAAACATGTAGAAAATGATTCAGTGCTGACATTCAACAAGTCGTGGATCATTTGTATCTGCACACAGACCAACGGTGACTAAGTCACAAGTCCGTTAATTATTTTTGAAGTACGCTGTCTGACTCATTCTAATGGCACACTGTTTTCATGCTGTTCCTTCTCCTTCACCCCTTTTTGCAATGTTCTGACACCCCTTCAGGGAGCCCATTCGTCCGACCAGCCTTCTGCCCACCGACTGGATCTCGGGGCTGGGATCATCGGGGCGAGAGGATGAGCCCCTGCCTCCAGGGCTGGAGGCCCTGCCGTTTAGACTGATGCAGCAGGACTGTACTGCTGTCAAAACCCTGCTGTTGAGGCTGAGACGGACTCTGCAGGAGGTGGGGTCTCTCTGTGTGTCTCCCTCACACACACACAAACACACACACACGCACACACACACACGCACACACACACACACACTTATGTTCCACCTACAGTACTGTAAGTGTCAACCATGATAGATCAGGTTCAGAATACATTCAATAACGCTAGAACCGTAAACAGCACAGGTTCACTGTTGTTCCCTGTTCCAGACGACGTCATTAAATCATGTCGCCCAAAGTGGCTGTTTTGCTTTGATGTCTTGCTTATTTAAGCGGCTCGCACTTTTAGTGAAAGCAAACAAGATACGCACGCACACACACACACACACACAGACACAGGTTAAATACCCCGGTGTGTTTAATGCAGAAGTTGTGCTCTAAATAATAATGGCATTTCATAATGGATAGAAGGGATCTGGTCAAATTACATTCACACCATTATGAATGTGATTAGCTTTAATGGTCAATTAGTAAAGCACTCGCGCAGGAATCATTACCTTCTGTCCTACACTTACAATCAGCCAAGTGTTTGGATGGTCCCTATATGCGGCCATCTAATTTCTTTCGGTGCCTTACAATTCAGCGTAATTAGAAAGTGATAGGTTTTATGCAGCGAGAGTTTTTAAGCACAACCTGCTCAGTACCAAGATACTAATGCCTGTGTATGCATATGTATCTTTCAAGGTGATTTAGCTGATGGCGTACGATGCTTCTTGGCAGTGCTAGTTGTGTCTCTCTCCTTTGCAGGGACACAATACCCTATAAAACCTCTTCTTAAAGGAACGCTTATATAAAACATTCAGACGCATACAGAGTAAAACAGACCGATGATGTCATCAGGACCACATCATCTGCAAAAAAGCAACGATGAGATCCCCAGGCCACTGAACCGCAACCCCTCCCCACCACGACTGCGCCTCGATATCCTGTCCATGAATACCACAAACAGGATTGGTGACAAAGCGCAACTTTCTGCCGAGAATCCGTACACAGCTCACGCTTTGGGCGTACAGGGATTGGATTGCCCTTAAAAGGGACCCCCCTCACCCCATACTCCTGCAGCACCTCTCACAGTATCTCCCGGGGGACCCGGTCATACGCCTTCTCCAGATCCACAAAGCACATGTAGACCGGAAAAATAAGTGCGAATTGCGAACAGGGAAATCTAAAATGACAGTTGGGAATTAAAATGATGTGATCACATCATATATATTTTACTCCCAGGCCCCCTCCAGGGTCCTTGCGAGAGTAAAGAGCTGGTCCGTTGTTCCACGACCAGGACGGAATCTGCATTGTTGTTCTTCATTCTGAGGTTCAACAATCGGCCGAACCCTCTCCAGCACCTTAGAGTAGACTTTACCAGGGAGGCTGAGTAGTGCAATACCCCTGTAGTTGGCACACACTCTCTGGTCCCCCTTTTTGAAGAGGGGAACCACCCCCTCCCTGCCCGGGTTTGGTTCGTCGAGGCCCCTGACTTTTCACTGCCACCCATGTGACCCCCACAAGTGGTGGGCCCATAGGATGGAGAGGGAGGCGCCACGTTGCTTTTTCTGGCTGTGCCCGGCTGGGCTCCGTGGCTAACCCAGCCACCAGACGCTCGCCGGCGAGCCCTCCCTCTGGGCCTGGCTCCAAACGGAGGTGGGGGGACATTGTAATCACTTAAGATGATATTGTGATAATGTCAATGTAACGTGATAATGTCCGACATGAAGAGGAAAGAACCATATACTATTTGTGTGCGTGTGCTTGTGTGCACGTGTGTGTGGTGCACCCTGTATAACCTGTATAACCTTCACATAGCAGATATAGATATTCATGCAGTCTGTCTTTATCATCTGTTAGACCTTATAAGCAAAAGAGCAGCGCTGATAGCGCCTGAGGTTCAGGAAGTTTATCTGGAATGAAACCCATTAGTTCTGCCATGCAGGCTGCTATTTTCCTGTCCGGTGCATGGGTGACTGACCCTTTTCCGAAGACAGCAGTATTAGACGTGAGTGGGTATGTGACGCACACACACACACACACACATACAAACATGCGGCGGTACTGAATACCCCACCATTAGTATCTCTGAACTAAGATCAAAGCTCCCATCAGGCAGATGTACTCTAGACCTCTTCCTTTTTCTCCTATTTTCTCTTCTCCTCTCCTCTCCTCTCCTTCATCCCAAGACCGCAGACAAAATTGAGAATCATAAATTTACAACGAGCGGTGATATGCCTAAACTCTGGGCGATGATGGAGAGACTAAAGAGGGAAGTGAGAGAGAGTGGACACAGTAGACAACATCCGAGCATGAATATGAAAGAGGAGATGTTTTGCTCCCCTTGGCTACCCTGTTCTTTCATTAACTTGCAAATGTTGCACGTTTTCCTGGATTTAAACCAGAGGGGAGAGTGACTCAGCACGGCCTTTGTCTCAGATCTTTTCATTTGACCATCTGATATTGAACCCCTTCCTTCTGTTCGGTGCCTGTTCGTAGTTTGTTCTCTTCTCTTCTCATGTGTCTTCCTGATTGCATTTTATTGAAGATGTGTAAACCTTTTAAAGCCAAATGTTAGAGAGAGGTGGGAAGTGAATACGCCTTCAGTAATGTTAAGAGTTTAATTTTCTTGATTTTCCTGAGGTGTGAATGTGATTATAGGGGGCGTATCAAGCTCCAAATCCTGTTTTACCATGTTAGGCCATTCGTCATCTTCAGACACTGTGCTCCTGGGTAGTCCAAGTCATTAAATTCAATGCTCCCAGGCATTTTCTTTCCTTTTTTTGTGTCTTTTTTGTGAAAGTTTTTACTGAATCAGATCTAGTTGTGGGGACAGGTGTAACATTAAGGATTGTGTGACAAGGGTGGCCTTTTAGAGAATGTGTGTGTGCTTGTGTGTGTTTTCCCGTTTCTCTGAATGCACACTTTAATCTTGATAGAGAGGTATGTGTCTTTATAGGAGAGATAAACCAATAAAACCACATGCTGTTCCTATGAGGTGTGGTCTGGCTTGTCTCATAGATACATTAAAACCGCTACATACCGAGTTTCACCGCAGGCGGTGAAGCTGTTTTCGAAGACTGAAACGGCTTTTAAAGTTTGCCAATACCAATTACGTTTTTCGAATTAGAAACGTAACCTTACCTTTGATGAGTTCGTTGAGAAAGCTTGCGTTGGATTGACCCACAACCTTTAAAAAAACGACATTCCATTAATAAAAGTATTCTCAGAACGTCATTCTGATTGTCCATCTTGTCGATTTACTTTCGATGTTGGACGGCGATAGTGTGAGGGATGTAGTTCTATGAGAGGTCATTGGCATCTTATAGAGAGACATTCAGTCTGCAAAAGACTACACTGCATCTAAAATTACATCCCCCTTCCCTGGATTCATTCATACGTCAGGCGGAAATTACAAAATATATATATTTATGCTGTACCTGTAAGTGTCATCCTCATGGAATATTTAACCTGAATTGAAATCTCACAGTGGTTATCTACCAAAATTAGCTTTCTAAGATGATCAGAACTGCAGAAACCCAACCAATGTTTATAAAAAGCATTGAATATGGTTTAGGGCTTAAGAGGTTGTCCAAGTATTTGTCCAGCTCACTGTTGTGTTTGAAACACAGCTGTGCAAGATGCAGTAAGAGGAGAGGAATCTATGCATGCTGTAGGGGGAGTAGTAGCCATGGCAGCCACTAAGATACGGGAGGAGCATGCACTGAGTTTCAAACCAAAACAACAATATGCCTTGTAATGCTATTATTCCGCCAGGGTAAATCTACACAGAAACGGTGCAATTATAAATTCTCGCCCTGGTTATGATTTTTAATGTGAATGGGCTGAACCCTCGCACAACAGAGAAACAAGCTCACATTTATAGGGGCATTGGTTGTGTTTTGTAGGCTAAAAACACATAACCTCCTCCTGGATCTAAAGAAAGGAATCAACTAAATCTGCCAGAGGGCAGCAGATAGTCAGAGTCTGCAGTACATTGTCATTACTTCACCCCGGTCCTTTTTTCCTCTCCCTGGCCCTTATCACATCATTCTCTTGCTCCTTGTCACCGTGGAATGGAGTATTTGGTAGGTGTGGAGTCTAAAGACCTGACTTAATCCAATTCCATTTTCCCCATCTACTTAAGCCCTCGGGTGACATTTGGACCAGTGCTTATGTCAAGAAATATCTGTGTGTGTGTGTGAGTATGTGTGGTGCACCCTTACACAAATGTTTTGTGTGTTTATTTGTCCGTTACACATGTTTTAGTAAGTGAACTGTGCTTGGTTACTGCCGGCATTACAAAACAACAACACATAGATATTTTTAAGATATGAAATGGAACGCAAAAACACAAAGCTAATATTTGTAGTGCTATTAAAAAGCCATCTGAAGTTAAGAGTACAGTATCTCCTAAGTGGCCAATTTAAGGAGAAAACTCTTGAGATGAACTATGTGCATTTCACTCATCGTTTTCTTGTTTTTTTTTAAAGTCATATTCAAAGTAGGGTATTCTCCAAATGCTCCTATAATCTATTAAAATGTAGAAACCTCATAGAGCAGTTTATGAAAATTGAATAATTCATGTTATATATAAATTGTGTGCTTCAGGTATTTTGCAAGTTGATTTAAATATATCTAAAATATGTTTTAGATCCCCTGCATACAATGATGAATACAATGTGCACTGTGACTGTTAAAAAGAACAGTTTTCTATAATCCCACCATTATAATCATCAGCGTTAGTTACGACAAGGATGGGACGGGTTCCCAATGCATTATAATGTTCAATCTGCTAATATGAGCTCTATTGTGTTTTAAGCAATATCTGTGAGTAGAGTCAACTAAATGTATTGTTGGGCTTGGGATAGTCTCAGCCTTTTCCGTCCAATAGCACTACGTCACATAAGCAACTCTGTGCTGAACGTCTGATACATATATCCGTGTAAGCTCAACGCAAGACTCTCAGATTTTCGGGAAGTGATTCTGTCGATTTCCATTGGCTGTTAGCATTGGCATTCCCGGTGCGACGATAGCGCAGTGCTTTATTTACTCATTTAAAATGTTATATTTCTTTCAAGCAGTGCTGCTTAAGTCTACTAATTTTCACAGATTTACAAGACATGTAAACAGCCCGAGTCCTGTCGTTTTGTTTTCCAACAAATTCCTCATTGTAAATTTAACATCTGACTTGTATTTGGTTGTCATGCATGTCAATCAAAATACCTCTCCTGTCAAGTAGGCGGGTGTGAGACTAGCCTTGGGATAGCCTACATGAGATCTATTGTTTTCTTGTCTTTTACAGAGCACTGAAACAAGTCCTGCAAGTAGCCTCCAGTCTCTTCCCATCAGCCCTTGCAGTGAAAAGTCCATTCCATTTAAGGTAATTGTGACACTTATAGCACATCTTGTGCTATAAGACACTATGTTTATGTCTGCTGCCAGTACATACGGTGTAGGCGCAGTGCTTGTGTGAGCGAGTGCCTTTGATGTGTACATCGAGAGTGTCGCAAATATGGTCAATTTAACCCTCTTTTATATGTTCCGTCAAGCATTTAACTCTATAGTGGTAGTGCACACTTTAATAATTCGTACTCACTGATTATTTCAAGAGTCCCAAACATGATTTATTATCTAGCAAACAGCGTCCAATTACCGTGCCTGTCGACGTGTCAGTTCAGATACAGTATGTGCAGCCATTTTGGATGCATGCGGTTATTCCACTTTCTACAATAAAAAAAAAAGGTGGCATCCAAGTGTGCTAAACCCCAACAATAGTTTAGCATTTGATCTCCCTATACGCTTTGAAGGGATTGAGCAGAAGTGTGTGCGTGTGTGTAGGGGGGTGTGTAGGGGGGTGAGAGGACAAGAGAGACAAAGTGTCTTGCCTTGACAGACCCCCAGTCCCCCACTGTCAACCCAGGCCATCTGAGCTAGATGAGATGTATTAATCTCTGCAGGGAGCAACCAGACTGTGTGTGTGTGTGTGTGTGTGTGTGTGTGTGTGTGTGTGTTTGTTTGTTAGTGCGTGCATACATACATGTGTGGGTGGGGTGGGGTGCAAGGTTTTAGTTTATCAAGGAAACACTTCACTGTCAAACTTCTCTCTCGGAAAGGGAATTAGTTAAGTGGCAGCAGAGTTTTTGTTACACTAGGGAAGAGGGAAGATGATATATATATATATATATATATATATATATATATAAACACACACACACACACACACACACACACACACACACACACA
>JAODUE010091899.1:0-13828 GCA_027564755.1 Amblyopsis hoosieri | reverse complement strand
ATAATATATTACAGTACATGTTTTTGTTATGTTCATGGAAGTAGCCAGAAAACAGTTAAGTCACCCTGCAACTTTATGTTTGGTTCCTTTAAGTATATGCAGTTAGCTAGCCTTAAAGCTATAATCAACCATTTGACGTCAAGGAAGCTCTTCCTCACTGGTGAAACGCACTCCCTAAAATCTCGGATTAGACTCACAAAACATAGTTTCTTCTCACATTTTCTTTCTCCAAAAGAGAACAATTATGCACTGACAACCGTGTTGAAGAAGAGGAGCAGGGCACAATGTTATTATTTCACAAACTAAATCCACAAAACATCAGTGTGTTCACGCCACGAAGGCATCTCCCCCCATTGACGTCCATACAAACAACACAGCTCACAGTTCACACCACACAACGTTATTCCTTTTAGACCGCATATTGCTGTCAGGCCCATCTGCCCGCCATCAGCCCACAAAGAGCTCCAACCTCTCTAGGTTTACATGGGCAGTAAAATCCATAACCTTATTGACTGAAGCTCTCTGTCCAACCAACCGGTGCTATCCAGCTGACACGCAACGGCACGGTGGAGTGTGCCCAGGCAGAGCTCTTGACGCTGGAAGACGTGTCTGATGAAGACGTGGAGGGGGTGGAGGTGGACGACTGCTTCTTCCTGCAGCCGCTGCCCACCAAGAGGCGCCGAGCACTGCTGCGAGCATCGGGCATCGCCCGCATCGACGCCCGGGAGAAGTCAGAGCTCCGAGCCATCAGGCTGTCGCGGGAGGAATGCGGCTGCGACTGTCGTTTGTACTGCGACCCCCGCCATTGTGGTTGTAGCCAGGCTGGCATCAAGTGCCAGGTAAGGAATGCTGTGTGAGAGAAGAAACATATTGCGAAGTCAATCGGCATTGTTGTTGTGAGCGGTGTATGTTTATGGTCCTATTTACGGAGCCAGGGCTGTGTAGAAGTACCAGATCCTTTTTTCAACACGCACAGAGAATGATAAGATAGCGAAATGAATTGACAAAAAGTGTATTAGTTTACAATTAGCTTACAATAGCTGACTATACCTTTAACTGAGGCTATAATTGGTGTTGCATGATCACCTAAACTGGATTATTTGCAACTAGTATGATCTATTCTCATGTATGTAAAATTTAAAATTTGAAAGCTGTCTCCTCAATTATATAAATCCTGCTCCATTATTATTAAAAAAATCTATTCTTAAAAAGACACACTCGAATGAAGTCAGGGTTATTTGTATGTTTTTCATTCATTTGACCAGCTTTCAAACACAGCATAGCACAAACCATAGGTAGAACGATATAACTACTAATACACAGTAGCAGATAGTACATGTACATGAAGAAATAAGTGAACAGGGTGTAACACGCTGCCCCCAGGTGGACCGGATGTCCTTCCCGTGCGGCTGCTCCCGGGATGGCTGCGGAAACTCCGCGGGCCGCATCGAGTTCAGCCCGGTGCGCGTGCGCACCCACTACCTGCACACCATCATGAAGCTGGACCTGGAGAAGAGGAGCATGCTGGGAAGCGGCAACAACCGCTGCTCTGCCGCCGCCGCCGAGCCCGACCTGACGCCCTCCCCGTCCTCCACCTGCCCGTCCTCCCCGAGGGAGAGCGAGGACCTCCTGGAGGAGCAGGAGCTGCTGGAGCGGGAGAACGCGGCGGCCGTGCTGCACCTGCAGAGCGCCGAGGAGCAGGAGCGGCGGGAGCGTGAGGAGCAGGCTCTATGCCTCCTGGGGGAGGAGCGGGGAGGCCCGCTGCTCTGCCTGGCTGACCTCCAGGCGGACAGCGCCCCTCACCACCCCTCCTCTCTCCTGTACTACCAGCTGGGCCCCGTGGAGGCCCCCGACACCCTCCCCCCTCTGGACAAGGCCGTGGAGCCCACAGAGCCACACCCTGGAGGGGAGGAGGAAGAGGGGGGAGCGGGCGAGCCTCTGGCCGCCGCCGGCGAGGGAGACACGGCCGAGAGGGCCCTCTGTCCCCTTCAGGGCCCCCTGGTGGTGGGACAGTGCCAGGGGCAGGCCTGCGCTGCCTTGCAGGGAGATGTCTTCCCTCCGCCCCCCGAGGTCTAGCCCCACGGCCTCAGATATTTGCACAGTTTAGCTTCCTCCCTCCCGCCTACCGCCGGAAGCTAAAGAGAGCGCGTGTTTCATGTTGGGTCCTGCTAGCATTATGAAAGACCTCTGAGTCTGTGGTAGTGTAGTACTTTAGTAGTGACTGTTAATGAATTATCCCCAGGAGCAGTTGTGTTGTTAGGGGTGGGCGGGGGTGGGGGATTGTTGTGGGGAATGCTGAAAGCACATACAGATCCTTGTCCTGGACATAAAATGGATGCTACTTAGGAAATATTCTAATTATACTTGGGAGAGGGGAAGTGTCATTACAGGCTTGGTGGGGTGGGGGGTTCGAGAACGACAAGTATGTCCGTAAATTCCCATTTCAGCTAATACAGAACACACTGTAGGAATGCCAACATAAGCCTTTAGTCTGGTGTGCAAAGCCATCTGAAGTGAGCACTGCTTTGCTACACCCTGGTCAGCAGCGTAGCCAACTTATCCCCCACTGAGAGTAGACCTAATAATCCTGGAAATACTTGTTTTTGTGTACTGTATATGCATTTGTCATGGGCAAAGCAGCGCCAGAGCAGCGTCTTTTCATCTGTATGCACATTGTGAACACAGGGCACCGGCTTCTGGCTTCCTGACGGTAAACCAGCTAGGTGCAGCAGAATAGCGTTAGCCTTAGTCGTTCCCCTCACACAAACACAGGTTATTTATCTGACGACACTAGTTTACATGTTCCAGTGAGTGACCATCGCAGTACTTATGATCCTACACTTTCACTCACTCCCCCCCCTTCCCTATCCCCCCGTGATGTGTCTTTTGTGGATTAGCTGCTGTTGGTTTCGAGCCAGCTGAATTCCTTTAGCGGTTCGTCTTTGAATGAAAAGGAAATGTTATCTATTTGTTGCAAGCATTGAGACTGTCGTGCCATACAGGGGCCGTCCATAAAGTGTCCGCATCGACCGCACTAATCTGACTTGTGGAATTGACTTGTACTGTAAGATTATACTGAACCAGGTTTCAGTCCGGTTTCGTATGAAGGAAATGGCAGCCCATGCTGTTTTAAGTAATTATAAAAAAATAATAATAATGTGATGTTACTAATTTATGGAATGAAATATGAAAACATTCTTAATTTGAAATTGTTTAGTGTGTGTGTGCGTGCATGTGTGTATAAGTATAAATAAGAGAGAATACTGTGGGAGTGCACTGCAGTACATGTGTATGAATAAGCAGTGGGAGAGTGAAAGGATAGATATTATATTTCCCTGGTGCTGTTGTTATAGATCTACACATTAGCTTCTTCTTTACATTTTCAGAAATGTGATTTCAGGAAAGTGTTATTTGGTGGCCAATGTGAGCAGTAACTGTATTCGAGCTATCGCAGGAAATGCAATAGCGTTTGCACGGCAAATCACCAGTGGTGAAATGATGTGTTTTTTCATCGAATATGTAAACGCAGTTCTATAGCATCTGTCTTGTTTTTACCCTGTCTGATTAATATTAATCTACACAAGTGTGCCGACTGCTTACACAGTATATATATCCTTTGTTGCGTTGCCTAACGTTATGGCTGTTGCTTTTTGTAACAGCTTGACTGACAGAGGATGTGTTGCTGTGTATGAGAGTCTGAAATGTTATTATTTTTGCCTTTTTTATTGTCTTAATATAACCATGCTTACAAGTTGCACCAAAGCAGTGGTTTCAAACCTGATTTTATGATGCATACATTCACGAGATTTAAGACAATGTCTTTTTATTGTTATTGTGAGGTTTAATTTGTCATGGCTCTCTGTATGTACTTGATATGGCTTGACATAGTACCTTCCTTGAAGTAAAGATAATTACAAAGCTGCCTATTTGTCTTTGTCATTTGGTTTTCCACTAATAGACTTAGGTTTGGGACCACTGCACCATATACACTCCAATACTCTGTGACGCGTGTCATTCTCTGTGTGTGTGTGTGTGTGAGAGTGGTGTGTGACTGTTATGACTGACAAATTTAGACTCCATCTAAAATCTACGAGAGCTGCTCTCATGCTAACTGTTGCCTAAAATGGACAAAAGGTTTTATATATGAAAATAAAAAATAAATTCTCATTTCAAAAACGATCAAAATGATGTGCCAGACTTATTTCATGAGGCACCCAATCTTTATTGAACAGAGGGCACATTTCATGCTGATCTTCAATGCACAGCTGCCATGGTAACTGTCATGGGAGTTAGATTTGGTTGCCATGTTGATGTTCCTATCAAATTAATATACAGAATCATTAAGCAACAACTCTTATCATCTATGTTTGTTGGTTATCTGTTCTCAAGAGTAGGCTACATGGACATGTAGGCCATTGTTTCTCAAACTTTTCAGCTCTTGACGCCCTAAAATGACAGTGCCAGAGACCCATGACCCCCACTATCCTCAGAAGTGGTAGAAACATAACAGCCATGATATTATTTGATAGTATTTTTACATAGGCTAGTGGCAGAATACATAATGTAGTGTATAAACTGTACTAACAATTATGGCAAAAATATGCTAATTCTAATACTTTTTAAATGTTATTTTATTTCTGAAAATCATCTTGTGACCCCTCCTCTGTGTCCCGCGACGACCCCCACTTTGAGAACCACTGATGTAGGCTACCTGTAAACTAAATTGGTAGAATAATGTTGATTCAAATGTATAGGAGAAGTAGTATGGGAGAAGGGATAAATGAAAGTCCTTTGTTCTCACGTCATGCCAATTATTTTTGTTTAACAAAATACTATATGTGACCACTAGAGGGCCGTAGAGACTCACTTGACAGTTAACGCACCTCAAACTACTAACTCAAGTAATACATCCATGGCCTACATACACAACGCAACACGCGGCCTTCAGATAGTATTCACCGCCGTTTTTGAAAATATAGCCCATTTGTTAATTTATCAAGTATTACTTAATTAACCTTAATTTAATTTAATTTAATTTACCTGTATTCAGTTCATAAGGTCTTGCATGTCTGTGGGTAGCATCCGATTCCTGCGGATAAAGGCTGATCTCCAGTAGCCTACCAACGAATAGGCTATAGTGCATAGCATGTTTGCTTACAGGTAATACATTAATAAAGCTTTAAAAATTAACATGAGATTGGTAATCAAACTTCACCTTGCCCTATGCTTTTAGGGGATAGGCCAACAATCTCTCTAAAGTTCAATTGGCTAGCTGGGTAATGTGACA
The DNA here is from genome assembly GCA_027564755.1 of Amblyopsis hoosieri. NCBI lineage: Eukaryota > Metazoa > Chordata > Actinopteri > Percopsiformes > Amblyopsidae > Amblyopsis > Amblyopsis hoosieri. Next base: position 8,541 of record JAODUE010091899.1, on the reverse strand, counting down.
CATATAGCCTACCCCACATTTTCTCCAAAGATGGTGCTGTTGTACTGCTTTTTCCTTCATGTCTGCATGTACAATGACATGAACACATTGTTGTGACCCATCATCACCATGTTGTTTAGTTTCAAATCCTAACATCTTTGGCAGTGTGTGTATGTATGTATGTGTCATGAGGCCATTAGCCAACAACAAAAAGAAATTGACCCCAATGCACACACACACATGGCACATAGGCCTATACAGTAACAGCTGGGAATTATCTGGAATGATTCTTGCAACCGTCCATGTCTGAATAAAGTAATTAAACCTTCCTGCCATACATTGTTTTCCTGTTCTAAGGGTCGGGAGAACTCATTTATAGCTATTGCCATGGCTGCTGCTGATGGAACCTATGCAGGCCTGATCCACAAGGAAGACCTTAAAGGTACAATCTTAAACAGCTTATTGTATTGTGGCGGTAGCCAGAGCCATGTAAAGAGACAGACGTGTCATCTCCGTTCACTCCAATGGACCGTTTTTACACAGTAACGGAGCCTCAAAATAGTTCCCGTAAATTAGCCTAAATACTAAAAGTACACTATCAATTATATTTTAAATGTAAAACGGTGCATTTATTGACTACTAATTACCAAAACATTTCATTATATATCTGTATACTGTATATATATATATATATATTCAAATTTCCCACCAAGCACTTCCTGGAACAATTTTGCCATAGGTTTCGCCTCTCCATGAACCATGTGACCGTTGAAAATTTCGAACTTCCGTTGGCGTAACTCTGTTCTTTCCATGGCTCTGGCAATAGCCAGATTAAGCTTTCTACACCAGTCTGTCCGTCTCTCTGTCCGTCTCTCTGCCTGTCTCTCTGTCTCTCTGTCTCTCACTCACGACAGTGCTATGCCGTCATCAGTCTACAATAAGGCAAGTCTCTTTAAAATGGCACTATTCATCAAATTTGGCGAAGAGTTTATTTTTTCCCTCATATGCTGGTTGAGTTGAGAGGTGACTGGAAATCCAGAGCCAACCCCAGAAGGATGGAAAGACGCATGTGTACTTAAGATGTAGGATAGCCATTAAAGTTAGCCTGTGCTGGCCCATGTATTGCACAGTATTCACAGCATTCATCTGATCCTATAATATACAGTATAATAAGCTCATTCTGTTTTAATATTCACGTTATTTCCACTGATGTCATACACATTGTAATACATATTGTAATCAGGTAGCAGCATATGTTGCAGATCTGAGGAATACATTGTCATGCTATTCTTTTCATTGAGAGACGCAACAATAACCAATAAGCATACAAACTATTTTATACCTTTCACATTTCCATGTACAGCATTTAGCAGACGCTTTTATCCAAAGCAACTTATATTTGCCAATAGCTGAAGGTCAAACAGGTCATCGTAGGTAAACACATTTTGAATAATGACTTCTGCAGTCATCAGGGCTAACATAATTACATTACATTATACCATTACATTACATGCTATTAAATGCTTCAAAGCTAATCGCTAAAAGCTGAGCCTAACATAATAACAAGTCCAAAGTACTGAACTTCAGCTCAGCTTGGAATAAAGTACAGTAGTATAGTTCAAACATAAAATGTATGTAAGCCAGTCCTTGTGTGTTTGTATGTGTTTACAGTGTGTGTGTGTGTGTGTCCTTCCCACACGCAGCCATATTGAAGTAATGTCATCTGTGAGAGCCGGGCTGATGTCAGAGGTTTGAGCATGGGCACCGTGGAGCCAGAACCAGACGATTTCAATGATGTCACCAACCGCCAGGGTAAGCCATGGCCCTGCCAGAACAAGCAGCACAAAAAGAAGGGGGTAGCAAATGAAAGAAAAGCATGACAGTGTTGCCGAGCGGCTCCCAGCAGAACCAGGAAAGCAGCTGTGTGTCTCTTTCACAGCTGTATGTAATACGGTGGATCTGGCTTTGCCTGCCCGTCTCTAGGGACATCTTTGTGCTACTTTTTCCCCCGGTTCCCTAACAGCACCCACATAGTATACTGCATCATCTAGCCATGTATGCTATAAGATGAAGGTGAACACATGCACAGTATCTCACTTGTTCTCTTCAAGCTTTTATGGGAGCTTTAAAAGAAAACCTACGTGTTACTCATTGCTGCTATGTAGCGTTACTGTTCCCTTATTTAATGCCCTAATAAAACCCATCCAATTAGCTAAGCAAATGGCACAGTTGCCGGGCCTATGTGAGGTGGGCTGTGTAGATGTCTGTTTGCTTACATAGTCCCTTTACAGCAAGCAGGGGGTAAGATAATCTGAATGTTTTATATCTGACACATAAAGACAAAAGATGTGACTTCATCACAGAGATATCTAGGGGGAGGTGGAAACTAATGTTCTATAGTTATATGTCTGGTCCGTATATATCTTACATAATGCTCTTCAGACCGGCTGTTGTTTATTTGTAGAAAGCTATGAGATATATCTTTTTTTACTTGTCAAATGGCATTTAGAGGTTGGGTCATTAATAAGGTTGGGTTTAAGGCGGCCGTGGCTTAGTTCAGACCAGAAGGTGATGGATGGTACGTGATGTCATCTCCCAGTGTGGTGGAGAGATGTCATTATAATAATGGTATTACAATGTTACATTATGGGTGCACTTCAGATGCCTCAGTAAAGCCACAGTCATGCCCTTGCCCTCAATGTCAGCCCCCTTTGAACTGACATTCACACCGGAATAACTAACAAACCTTTCTTTGCATTCATTGGTTGAATAAAACACATGTGAAAGGTGCAGCTTTGTGTGCTTCCAATACGGTATAGCATTAGAAAACCTCAGGATAAACCACGCATGGATACATGCATGTACATGTTACATGTGTGAGAGTTCATATATTTTCCTAACTGTCAACTTAACACAAAAGCACTAAGTAGTAGGCTATCCATTTTGCCGACTAACTCTTGCCTTGGTTGGCATAGAAATCAACTGCTGTCCAGAAAAACAATACAGCAAGTCACAAGGTGGCACAGTTGCTTAAGTCAACATAATATTTGATAATACATTTATTGCAATGAACATTATTATTGTGCTTTTTCCTTTTTGATATAATAATGTAAGAACTATCTGGCGCTGCCTGGTTTGTAATAGAAGAAAAAAACACTGCATTTATTTCTTTTTAACACTTGTACACAACACTGTGTTTGCACATTCCCTAACATAATCCCACAACAAAAAGCTGACCTGCATCCTCTCTCAAATGGCACCTTTACCACTTTATAATCCTGACCCATTCTTGCCCTAGGCCAACATGGTCAAGAGGGACTTCAGTGCGCTGCTTGGCATTCCTGTCATAGAAGCGGTGGGACATCTGGGAAAGGAAGTAGAATCACTTCCTGTCTGTATTCCCTGTTCCCTAATGCACAATTAAGTGAGTCATGTGAAAGTCACCACAAACATCAACCTTCCATCATGGCAGGCATTCACTCCTCCTAATTAACGCCACATTTGTTTTACTGTTATTGGTGTAAAAGAGAAAGATTAAAAATGGTTCCAAACTAGGGCCCCAGGGTGGTTTGACATTTTTAGTAGCTGAACTTTCAGTAGCAGCCTCGTGCATTCATTCATTCAGATGACCTCATTTCCTGTTACAAGGGGATTCGCTGCTCTACCTGTTAAAACAATGTGTTCCCCTGTCCCTTAATAAGTTTCCATATTCTGCACTGGCACTTTTTGGGGTGATGGAAACGTGCATGGAATCAGGGGCAGAGGTGGAACACTTTCCTAGCATGGAATAATCTAGGTTTGTTTGTTGGAAAATGCATTACAGTAGATTCACGCAGGTGTAGCTTTGTGTAGGTGTAGGTGTAGAAGCTGATGGCAAGTTGATCACCCCTTTATGGAAGGCGTTTGTTTTGACTAACTGGCTCTTATTTATTATTAAAGAGAAAACGAAACAGCATTCAAAATTGATTTGTAAGTGGCCTCTTCTAAGTGCTAATATTATGTCTGAGGATTTCATGAGAATTTGACAGTTTAATGATGGTAGGCTGTGGAGAATTGTCACAAGGGAAGAAGAGTCATGGTTCCTGTTTTAAAGAGACAGTGAATGATTTCAACCAAGCATTGATTAGTTATTCTTTAGTACCATATAGTATAGAAGGCTACTGCATCAACACACGCTTGCTTGACATGCTTGTTTACGTCACGCTAGATAGGCTGTGACTAAATCCATCATCTGTTCACCAAATCATGGTAGAAAGACCAGGGAGGTCTATCTTTCAACAATGGTTCAATGAAATGTAATGAACCTTGCACCAATCGTTTCTGCAATATCAATTAACCTAATATTTATATATTTATACACATTTTTAGGAAAATACCTTAATTCCTCCCTCCAAAGATTAAATACTGCCTTATATTGAAAACATACTGTAGCAGTTAGATAGAAGAGTTAAATGAAAGACTATAGCAATCGCCCAAACCCATTTGAATAAATGTTTCAGATCACATTGCTTTTAAGTCTAGTTTATTTACATTGCCTTCTAACAACACAGCCTGAAAGAGCTGCAGGCACACATTTCACATTGAAACAAACAACCGTTTACAGTTTGCAATATTGCAAAGAACAAGAATGTAACTCTACACCAGATACATTTAGTTTTTATTTTGTTTACACATAAACTATTTCTCCTCCCTTGTTTCGGGGCAGTGCCCGAGCGCTCTGGGGCTGAAGGCCATGGTGTCAGGTTACCGCTGGGAAAACAGGCTTCGCGTGAGTTCAACAGGTGATGGGCTTGATGGAGGGGGCTGTCACAACATATAGCCGGTTCTTCACCATGGGAGCCACGGCTCAAAATTAATTACCCCTTTGTGATGACCTCACAACATTATTTATAGCCCCTCACTGGACTGTGGAGGGAAAGGGAATCCCCTCGGAGACAAAGACTGTTTCCACCCCTTGTGGAATCTCAGAATAGAAATTAGACATCGGAGCGCATCTTATTACAAGGAGTAATGCGAGGACCCCTCACCTCTGTTTGATGTTACATTAAATGGTAATGTGATTTTGTCCACAAGGAGCTGGGTCGTGTTAACGCAGGATCTCCTGTTTGTGCATGGACACTGAAATGGACATACAGCGTACGAACATGCGCCTGCTTGTGTACTTTTACTTTGTCCAATTTGTGTTTCTGAGGAGTTCTTCATTCAGTCCAGTTTAATTTCTTAAAGGAATATCAATGACACCGAAAACACTGTGATTGTTATACTCTGTATATATAATATACATGTACTACATGTTTATTATATGTTTCTCTACAGTGCTTATTGTATTAGCAAAATATGTTTATATCTACCTCATCGTTTTTTAGTTTTTTAGTGTCAGTTCAACTTATTAGAACAAGATAACAAGATCAAAGCCAGATTTAGTATATCTCACACTTGTTATTGTCTGATTTGATCTTCCTCTACTCCCACGTGTAACGACACCCCCAGCTGCGGAACATTCTGCTCCCAGAGAGAATGTTCCGGTTGGGCTCTTCCTGTATGATGATGTGACTTCCCTGGTGAGCCTCAAAGAGGGGGATCACATAGCAATGATGGCACTGGGGGTCTTCGTTTGTCTTTGCTTTTAAGGATTAAATGAGACTGACAGGGAGCTTCTGAAAAACATCAGAGAAGCCATCTTACATTTCGGCGCAGATTTGCACAGAATCTCCCGTGTCAGACAGCATCCTGGGAGCTGAGGAAATGGTTTCAGTAGAAACCCAAAACGTCCTCCCCTCCCAGCCTTTACGTCCAGGGGAGGGAAGGATGAGGAATTTAAACACTCGTAAATTCTCAGTGAAACAATGTAACCCTAAATGCTGGTTACTGATTAGGACGGGAAATTTTTTTGACCCTCTCCTCGGTTCAGCTCCCGCTCTCACAATCCTCCACTTGCTTCAGGAAGGCCTTACCTGCTTTCTCAAAGTTGCAACACCAGATTGTTGCCTAGAAGGCAAGGATGCTTAAAAGTAGAGTTAATCGCTAACCTGCCGGAATCCATTTAGAGGAATACACACATTTTGTAAAGTCAGGAGGTGGGCAAAGACTTTTCAGGGAGGTTTTCTTGGCCATGATAGTGGAGACACTCAGTTCACTCCCACTCTCTCCCACCAGACTGTGGCAGACATCCCAGTGAGCTAATGGCTAATCCCTGAGTTCCCCATACCTCATGATGTATGTAACAAAAAAATGTTTTCTAGCGATATGGATTTACACTCAGAAATCTTTACGGGTATTAATCATATCCGCACGCAAACAAACACGCGCACGCACACACACGCACACGCGCACGCACACACACGCACACGTCAGGATGGGCTGCCTCCTGTGTAGGGTGTCACCAGATTAGAGATCTGGGGTCTCTCTCTAACATCAGGCGGAGGCCCCAGAGGCCCACATCTTTGGAGTTGGCCCCGTCATTAGGCCCCTGGAGAGTGTGTCCACTCACCCAGTGAGCGGAGGTCATCTCCAAGCGCTGGCTAATCATAGTCTGCTCTCCCCAACACACTCGCTTACAGGTGAGTCAACATGCTCATTGTTGAGCCACATGAACGCCCCACTCCCCCATCGACCCCTTCCCCACTTCATCAGATAATTAGTGGGTTCGACAAGTCGCGATGTAGAAAACACAGTGAGTCAGAGAGGTGCCTTTGTTGGGGGCTTTTTTTTGTGTTGAGAAACAGCTGCCTCTCAATGATTTCCTCTGTTTTCCTTCTGGCTCTGTCATCACGGAGAGCAACTCGTGTCAGGAGACGTTTGATATTTACCCTGGTAATATTTACCGTTGTGTTTGCGGACTACCTAGTGTTTTTCATTAACATTATATGATGGGATGAAAGGGTTTTCATTTGCAGCTGTGACATTCCTGGTAAGAAAGAAAAGAATCCTGAGTCTAACAGCAGTGGTTGGTCTGCCAATACAGGCTAGACATAACATAACAGTATAATAGGCGTATAATCACCATTTTGGTCCACACGCCGTTTGGTTTGGAATTGATCACTTACCACATGCTTACTGTAGGTGTCGCCAAAATGACCTATAGAGTCCTTTTATAGAGTAGAGAAACACTATGTAAATATAGGTTGGGAGTATGTTTTAAACACAGCTGTGTGGATAAAGGGCACTCAAAGAAGAGTTCAGTTGAGTCAGACAGGAGGGGAATAGGAGAGATGAGCTACAACAGAGGGGAATGGTTGCTAACCCTTACCTTTAACCCTGGTGTTTAAATCATAGGTGTGGGGTGTGCCCTATCAGCACAAGAGACTTTAGGGTGTCATGCTGAGATAATATGGGTCCAATTATACCGACCCTACCCCAGCATATGCCTCAGTGCCTGGAGAGGAGGTTTGCTGAGTTTGGAAGTCCCCTGGGCCAGAGAACAGAACGTTACGTCACATGTTCCATTGCCATTAACCTTAATGAGGAAAGTTTGAGCAGGGGCAATAGTTCTAAAGGCTATACTTTGATTAATCTATCTTGGTTGGTTGGCATTCAAAATTATTTTTTTAAAAGAACCAAGGAATACAATATAAGTCTGATTATTTGCCTTCACACTTAGATGGAGTTAAGCTCCATCAGTTTATTAAGTAAGTGGTCCATTGTGCACGTCAAATCAATTAGGCTTCTTCTAAAAGCTACTCTGGTTCTTCAAAAGTGAAACAAAAATATATAAAAACACATTCAAGCCATAATAATGTGCCACAGTTACAATTATATAATTGTAATGCATTGTTGCAGATACAGAATGTTCTTTCAAAGGATTATACATACGATGTTGTGATACATGATGCTGAACCTGCAGCCCTCAAAATGCCAACATTATAATTATCACTCTGTTTAGCTGAATTAAGATGAGTTTTGATTGATTTGACTACTTTAAACATGAAACTAACACGTATAAAGTTACAAGCAAACTAGAGGGAAGGTACAGAAAAGTCTAAAGTATATTTGAGATCCTTGGGCCTCAAAAGACAGCATGAAACCATTTTATATCTGGCTGTGTCACTTTGCCTGATGCCAAGACAAAGACACACTGTATAAGTACACAATTCTACATGGACATATTGTATAGCGTTGAGGTTTAACCTCCTATGAGTTCATAATACAATACAATACAATACAAACAGAAGAGGAATCCAGTTTATGTTTCAAACTTAAATCTATCATTCTGTAATTATGTTAGCAAACAATGTACATCTTATGTGCCATATACAAAGGCCTTAACTCAAGGCTAAATTAGAGATTCACTGTTTACCTTCCACATATATGGTACAGTATGGGAGGCGGGAGACCCTTTGAGAAAGGAGGGGCACTGACATTTGCATCTTAATTTAATTTGAATAATTTATAATCAATAATCAACAAAAATATTGACATTGCCAACACGTTACTAGATAATTACATTGTTTCACTTTCATGTTTATAATGGAGGAATTAATTATCCTCACACACACACACACACACACACACACACACACGCACACACACACACACACACACACACACACACACACACACACA
>JAODUE010091878.1:0-13831 GCA_027564755.1 Amblyopsis hoosieri | reverse complement strand
GCTACATGAGGTACAGTCGCTACATGAGGTACAATAGCTACATTAGGTACAGTAGCTACATGAGGTACATGAGGTACAGTCGCTACATGAGGTACAGTAGCTACATGAGGTACATGAGGTACAGTCACTACATGAGGTACAGTAGCTACATGAGGTACAATAGCTACATGAGGTACAGTCGCTACATGAGGTACATGAGGTACAGTCGCTACATGAGATACATGAGGTACAGTAGCTACATGAGGTACATGAGGTACAGTAGCTACATGAGATACATGAGGTACAGGAGCTACATGAGGTACATGAGGTACAGTCGCTACATGAGGTACAGTAGCTACATGTGCTCCCCTGGATGGTAGTTTTCATCAGGCAAACATTCTCCAGGATAATACAAATGCTGGGCTCTCTGCTCACCCCTAACACGCACACACACATGCATACCCCCGTGGCTGCTGGTTGAGCCCCTCCTCCCTCTCTGTCATTGGTCCAGGCCCGCCCATCATCTCCAGCGACCCGGTCCAGTACGCTGTCCGAGGAGAGAGAGGGGAGATCAAGTGCTACATCGCTAGCACGCCCCCTCCTGACAAGATTGTGAGTTGCACTCGCTGTACGCATCGACACATGCTTACATGTAAACGTGTACACAAGTATGCATGGTATGCATGTCTGTTGTCAGTGTTGATCTGGTAACTGTATGTGCTCATGTCAAGTGAAACATTGCATAGGAACCTTTAGAACAGAAAAGAGCAATGTTGAATCCAATGGAATGATAAAATACTCTTTATTGCATTAAATAAAAGTAAGGAAATGGGAAAGGGTTTTTAATAACATTTTGCAAAAGGGGGGCCCGGCCAGAAGCAAATACTATTTGGGGGGCCTTTGCATGGAAAATGTTTGGGAACCCCTGAGCTGGGTGATCCTGCTAGTTGTGTTAGCTAGCAGTGATACTACTAGTTGTGTTAGCTAGGTGATGCTACTAGTTGTGTTAGCTAGCAGTGATGCTACTAATTGTGTAAGCTAGGTGATGCTAATAGTTGTGTTAGCTAGGTGATACTACTAATTGTGTTAGCTAGCAGTGATGCTACTAATTGTGTTAGCTAGCAGTGATACTACTAGTTGTGTTAGCTAGCAGTGATGCTACTAATTGTGTTAGCTAGCAGTGATACTACTAGTTGTGTAAGCTAGATGACGCTGCTAATTGTGTTGAAGGGAGGTGTTTTTGTTTTGATTTGAATTTGAATGTCAACAGGCTTTCTTCACATCGTGCATGGCAATCAAAATACCTCTCCTGTCAAGCAGGCAGCGCTGTGTCCCAGACTTTACGTAAATCTGCGAGACAACTGGTACAGGAATAAACCGATGCTTGTGCTTTTGTGTGTGTGTGTGTGCACGCGCACGTGTGTGTGTGCACGTGTGTGCGTGCGTGCGTGCGTGTGCGTGCAGGTGTGGGCGTGGAAGGAGAACGTGTGGGAGAAGGAGAAGGGCACACTGATGGAGCGCTACACGGTGGAGCAGAGCAGGCCTCCAGCGCCGGGGGGGGCAGTGCTCTCCACGCTCACCATCGCCAGCGTCATGGAGGCCGACTTCCACTCGCCCTACAACTGCACCGCCTGGAACGCCTTCGGGCCCGGCACCATGATCGTCACGCTGGAGGAGAGCGGTACTGCAGCCTCACACACTACATATGCACCACGGGCCTCCTGCTGGAGGAGAGCAGTACTGCGTGCATGCTCATGTGTGTGTGTGTGTGTGTGTGTGTGTGTGTGTGTGTGTGTGTGTGTGTGTGTGTGTCCAGATGTGGTCCCAGTAGGCATCATTGCTGGTGGGACGGTGGGATCCATAATCCTGCTCCTCATGATCATGTGTGTTCTCGCCTACTTTGTGTACCGTCAACGCAAAGGTAGTAAGTACACACACACACACACACACACACACACACACACACACACTCACAAAGACAGACACACACACACACACAAACACTAACACACACACAGTAGAGTTAGATGTGTGGGCGTTGTGCTTCCAGGTCACCGAGGGGTCACGTTAGGGAAGCCTGACATCAAGGTGGAGACCGTCAACAAGGACACCAGCTTGGAGGAGGAGGAGACGGATGTTTCCACGGCAACACGCATGGTCAAGGCCATGTACTCTGTGAGTAGACAGCCATGATCAACATCACCCTAGTAACCAGCAGACCACCACAGTAGATCAACATCACCCAGCCTGCGTTAGCATGCTAACCCTAAACCTAACAATTTAGTGGCCAATCAGCCGCTGTGGGATGTCCCGCCAGCTCCTCCTCCTCCTTTTGTTCCCATGACAACGCTGAAACTGTGTTCTCCTCTCCCCCTCCCTGTGTGTCCCTCCCTCCCTCCCTGCGTGTCGTCTGACGGTTCAGTTTCTGCCCTCTGTCTCCCTCTCTCCCTCCACCCAGCCCCTCAAGGACGCCCTGGAGGCCAAGCAGGAGGTCCGCAGCGAGTCGCTGGACGCCCGCGATGACTACGAGCTCAAGGTGGGTGCTAGTAAGCAAGCTAGCTAGCTGGCTAACTGGCTGGCTAACTAGCTAACGGCTGCTAGCTGTCTAACGACCTTTATTTTATTTTATGCCTTTATTTTAACACTCGAAACACTACATACAACGTTATGACTCCTACTTATGTGAGCCAATGTGTGGGTCTTGCCCCTAGTGGTTCAAACCAGCATTACACTAGGGGTGTTGTTTTATTCTCTCAGTTTTATTGTAATTTCTAATTGAGCCTATAGTAATATCAATACTTTATTCTCCTAATAACACCCAAAGCTATTGATACTAGCGTTGATAACGGTTAAATGTAGTGAGCAGTGAGTGACACGATGCTAAGCTAACATGATGCTGAGCTAACACAATGCTAAGCTAACGTGATGCTAAGCTAACGTGATACTGAGCTAACACGATGCTAAGCTAACGTGATGCTGAGCTAACACGATGCTAAGCTAACGCGATGCTGAGCTAACACGATACTAAGCTAACGTGATGCTAAGCTAACACGATGCTAAGCTAACGCGATGCTGAGCTAACACGATGCTAAGCTAACACGATGCTAAGCTAACATGATACTGAGCTAACACAATACTAAGCTAACGTGATGCTAAGCTAACGTGATGCTAAGCTAACACGATGCTAAGCTAACGTGATGCTGAGCTAACGCCCTCCCCTGATTGGCCAGGACCCCACCAACGGCTACTACAATGTGCGCGCCACCACGCACGAGGAGGCGCGGCCCCAGTCCCGTGCCGTGCACTACCACGGGGAATTCCGTGCGCCGCACCCCGCCGGCCCCCCGCCGCCCCCCGCTGGTGGTGGAGGGGTTCTGCCCCGCTACGACCCCCGGCCCCCCTCCCGGGTGTCCCACGCCGGCTACGGCCACTTCAACACCTTCAGCAGAGGGGGCGTGGCCCCGGGAACGCAGGCCCCGCCCCCTCCCCCCTCCCCCGGGGACTATGCCGGGGACTGTGTCCTATTGGACAGCTACGGATACCCCGCCCACTACCCCAGCTACCGCATGGGCTTTGCCCCACCCATCGAGGAGGGGCCAGCCTTTGAGATGTACCCGCCAGGCCAGGGGGCGGGGCCGGGGCCAGGGGCGGGGCCGGGGGCGGGCTCGGGGGCGGGCTCGGGGAGCCCGGACACCGGCAGCTCCAGCAGGCTCTCGTACTCCTCGCCCCCCTCGGACTACGGCCACAGACACACGCAGAGGATGCAGACGCACGTGTGATGCTGCTGCCACGGCAACCGCTGCTTCTCCCACGGCAACCGATGCCTTGGGCTGGACATGTGAGGCTGCATAGTAACATCAGACAGGTATTATAAACACAGACAGGTACTATGAACACAGACAGGTATTATAAAGGCACCATCAACACAGACAGGTTCCATCAACACAGACAGGTATTATAAACACAGACAGGTACTATGAACACAGACAGGTATTATAAAAAACAGACAGGTACTATGAACACAGACAGGTATTATAAACACAGACAGGTATTATAAAGGCACCATCACCACAGACAGGCAGCCAGCCCAAATCAGAGGAGGAGAGACAGGAGGAGCAGTGGAACCATGTGGTCACCTTCTGGACAAGAGGAAGATGAAGGATGAGTCATTCTGTCTCTCGCACCCTCTTTTGCTTCTGTAAATAAGAAAACATCACGTCACAGTATAATATTTAACACACACACACACACACACACACCCACCACACACACACACACACACACACACACACACACACACACACACACACACACAGCGCATCTGTTTTGATGGGCAGCTCAGACCTGTTTATCGAGCACCTTCAGCCCTTGGCCGTGCCATGGACAGCTTGCTAGCCGACCACTGCGTTCCAGAGGAGCTAAAAGACAGGATGGTTCTCAAGGTTTTTTACAGTGTTGTCCTCTGAAAATGCTTCTTTTCTCAACAACGTTTTATACGTCTACATTTCTATAACCATATTTCACATGACAAAAATTATATTCGTCTATTCGTGAACTTTTGGGGTGTGTAGGGAGTAGTGGGGGAAGGGGGGGTTATTGGGGGGTCAAACAAGCGCTTTTTGCATTTGATAAAATTCTTGCAATTTGTACAAAAATACCTCTGCTTCCCTTGAGTGTCAAAATATTTCTTTCCTCCCATGTTTATATGGATACATTTAATAATGGTAATTGACAAACATTTTATAATATTTTTCTACAGTACTGCAGCTGGGTGACATTCACTTTAAATGTTCTCTGTCAAGATAGTTGTTACTGGAAATGTTGTTTAAATCTGAAATGTTCTACTGCAAAACAAAAGTAAATGTGTCCTTGTAGGTTATGATTTAGCTGTGTTTGATAAAATAGATGTCCCTTCATTGAAACAGTACATTTAGTGTTTTAATCTGTTAATAAACAGACATTTTACAGGACAACCTTCAGTGACATTTAAAATAAAGTAAAACATTTCTAAATTGCTGCTCACCAAAAAAGAAACTCTTGTTTGTGTACCAGTACATTTCAGATGCTCTGGTAGATAATTATAGATTTTATAGCTATATACATCTATATGGTTTGCAGCAGAATATATTACAAATGTGTGCATTTTACACAGAATGGACACGTATACACACAAAACTCTTTCATGGATGTAATAATAAGAATCGGGTTTTGGTTTTCTAATTCACTACTGTTTCCTGCAATGTGACTTAAAGTTAAAAATGGATGGTAACATGTAATAATCAACTGATAATGATAATAATAATAATAAAAATAAATTTAAAGGTCATTAATAAATCGTATGTGATTAAAACTAACAGGCAGCAATGAATACTTATTGTACCGAATGTGATATTATATCTTAACAAACCATATTTTATTTATTATAATTTGCTCAAATTTGGACATTTGTTTAGCATTTAAAAATGTGATAGAGATTAAATTAACGATGTGTCATTAATGACATTTCTACATAATGACATTTCTACTTTGTACTATGAAGTGACTTATTAACAGTTTATTACTGTTAACATTTACTAATGCAGGACTAGAAGACGCTCACATCGATCAATAACCTTTATAAACCTTTTAACCTTTTAATCTGCAGCACTACATACTTGTCGTCAGATGGAACATGTCAAATATAAAATAAAAGATTCAATCTTGGTCACAAAATGTAGCAGTTATGAGACCAATGGCAGTTATAAAACCTTTGCTTTTCATAACGATGTCCGCTCCCAATACGTATTATTCACATCTCATGTCACTACATACTTCTGCTGACCTGCTGAATAGTTAACAACACCAGATGATCCATCCTATATATTCTAAATACACCTGTTTCCTATTCCCTGCTAGCACAGATTAGCTGATAGCTTGTATATGTGTGTGAGCCATTTGGTATATTCTATATACCATCCCATGATCTTGTTTTTTGGTGTAAATCTGTGTTGTAATCGCTATTTCCTGAAGATTATGGTTATTCTGTGTTTTTTACTGCTCCATTTTGTTTTGTGTGCGTTGAGAAAGGGCTCGGATTGGTCAGTCTATTAATACCAGTATGGATGTCTCTGATTGGTTAGAACTCTGTCCCAACCAGACCATACCCAGGTCAGAACCAGGTCAGAACCAGGTCAGAACCAGGCCAGACCCTGAATAGACTATAGCTCTGAGGGCTCCTCCATGTTCAACCAGCAGGTTCATAATGCAGCCACCATGTGTGTGCGTGCACGTGTGTGTATGATACACGACCACACATCCTCCCAACCAATATGGCCCCATTATTATGGTCTATTCTTCTGTGTTCTGAGCTGAACCATATTTATTAGTGGAGAAATGTGGAAACAACACCAGATAAATATTGAGAATTTCTGTTATTTTCACGTTTGCTGTTTTCGTTTATTTTATATGATATATTCTCAAATTGTATCTCATTATTTTTCCACAGTCTTATTGAAAATAAAAAAAAAGCTTTTGTAATCAAATGTTTGTTCTTTATTTTACACAGTTTTTGTTACTAAAGCGCTCTGTTCACCTGTGGCTATGTGTGTTTTCACTTAAATGTTGTTAATTATATTTGCAAAAATATATTTATCAAATCAGAAGCATGTTTATATTAAAATAACACAATTTTCATACCGCATACGTTTATATTTTCTCTGACCAACAGGGGGCGGTAATTCACCAACCAATTTTTTTTTCAGCAGCATATTCATTGAAAATGACATGTACTACATTTAATTACATTTTCATTAATTTAAGTAGCAGCACAATACTAAGAAGAAAAAAAAGATAATTCTTTCTAACTTCTTCCTAAATTTAGTACAGTCCTTTTACTTTTTTTATTTGTGAACCAACAGATTTAAAAACAAACTTGCACAATAATGTTGCGTTCCTGCATCCTAACCCTCCCAATATAATACGATCAACATTTCTTAACAAAGTAAGTATTTATTCCTTTACAGCTTCTTATCGATAACAATAGATAACAATAGATAACATCCCTCTAAAGATACGTAGAGTGATCTATAGTAACCATATAACTATATAACGTTAATGGTAACACAGCTGGTCACAGTTCATAGTACATTACACATATTAATCACTAAAGGAATTCATTCACATTTTATAACAGGTAAGTCTGCATCACCTTGCTACTGTATGTTGTGTGTTATATTGAATTTATCATCAGTAAAACCCTGCTGAGGCAAAGCAACGCTATCAAGCGTGTCCATGTGGGTTAAAGAGTAGAAATGATAAGCATCTGTTTCTGTCTTCCTGTGCATTTTGCTGAAAGAACAGTTTCACACCTCTCTGAAAGCTGCATTTATAGACTTCAGTGGGCTGATGTTCTTCTTTCTATGGTTTGTATTCACAGTGTTTAGGATGTGCTGTACATTATATACACAGTATATCTCATATGTTGAGACCCTACACGGGTCAACAGAGCAGGTCCCACATCAGTCGTCCTGATAGGGTGGGTTCCCCCCACCCCCCTACAGTGACATGAAGCATGAAGCCTACAGTCTCATTTACAGACCACAGTATTCATGTGACATCTTTGGTGCCCACACTCATGAAAGTGAACATATGCAGTGATTACTTCAAAGAGCTTTTTTTACTTGATCTAACCCAAATCATTTACATATTTGCCTTTTCAATTGTGTAAATTAAAGCGTTCGGTTTCATCTAAAGTAAAATGAGGTATTGTTGGTCTAATGGAAATATCTACTTCAAGCAAGCAGTTTTCTTTCGTTCCGGTTCGAGTCACGTGACTATGACCTTTCAAAGTTAATTTTCGTTTTGTCCCCTAACCCTACTTAGAGGGAGGTGGAGGATTCTCTGTGTCTTCTATAACACCGTTAGTTGGCGGACTAATCATATTGCCACAAACCTATACACTTCCTCAATCACCTAACCCTAACCCTACGTCTAACCCTAACCCTTATTTAAAGAGAAATAAATACTTCATTCAAAGAGCGAACTTTGTGGTAAATGAAATTATTGAGTTTATGATATTAAAATATTTACATTGGATGAAAATTAAAAAAAGATATGGTTTTATTAAAAAAATTACTTTGACTTAAACTAATTTTATGATTTGATAAAAACTAAAGTAATTAGTTGACGCAATTATTTTACTTTGGTCCAAAGTATCACTTTTATCAGTGCATGAATAAGCCAGAAGTGAACAAACAGGAAGTGGGTTCAACACCTCACTTAGCATCTGGATCACCCGCACCCAAGCCTGGAGGCATTTTAGTTTTGATTTTAACAGATCTCTCCGTTACCTGGCCAGAAAGGCAGTACAAAACCTTTCAGACATAATTTACAAAATAAAAACCAAAAAATATAAAACGATTTTAAATATAAAAAAAAAAGACAGATCAGATAGCCTACATTGATCACCAAAAAAAAAGAAAAGGGAAAAAAGCATAGCTAATACTGTACTGGTCAAAACATTGACATCCATGAATTTTATTTTCCAGTTGTTTGTCTTTGCTTTGAAAGCTCTTAACGAGTTCTTGTAATTGTAAGACACCACCTTGAACACTGAAAAGCTGTTTTTTTCAGTTAATACACAGCTAATACACAGTTAATACACAGTTAAGGGACTTGGGCAGTATTTTCCATTTGACTGTACCGTGTGGCTACAGAGAGAAGATGGCATGCTGTCTCAACAGGGCCTTATTAGTACAAGCATACAAATGGATATCCCAGCAGAGAGCCAACTCCGCTATAGAGGGTACAGTGATGCGTTGGTTCTGTAGCATCAGTGACTAGCCTCAGTGCTCCATGGTACAGTGTCCCTGCCATGGGCTTCCATGTATGAGCATACAAGGCAGGGGCCGGAGCCATTCCACCATTTATAACTCATACCTGCAATGCAAATAAAATACTGTCTATGACTCAAGTGGTGCTGACTGACCTAGCTGTTGGACATTACTACCAATATTATTCATATGAACAGAACCCTGTGGTTTCCCCTGCTGGACACCTGCCTTGTCTCACTTTGACATCCACAGATGAGTCATTGACAACTAAAACTAATATAATGATCCCTTAAACAAACTGAATCCTTGTTTATCCATGGCAACAACTGAGAGGTACAGTAAGCCTACTGCATGTGTAGCTGAACGCTGTAACACAGGCATGGGTTTACTTAGAGAGAACCAGCCAGGTGTCATATTGTGGTGGTGGAAACACATGTACAATATGTTAGCTAAGGTAACACATGAGTGGAACTGAGAATAGCACGGATATGGGGGCGGGGCTTCAGCTTCCTGTCACTCATAAACCGCTGAGGGGAAATGGTGAGACAGTTGACAGAAAGATAATAATAAGAAAATAGAATCTGAAGCTTTTGGCTCCATTTATACTTATTATAGTCTGGAAACCTTTTCTGCATCAGTTTGCTCAGTCACTCTGAAAGGCCAACCAGTGGGCGTGGCTAAGAGCAATGAAGGTCCTAGGCAGAGATATGAAGGTCCTAGGTAGAACTAGATGAAGGTCCTAGATAGAGCTAGATGAAGGTCCTAGATAGAGCTAGATGAAGGTCTTAAAGATAGATTTAGGTCTTTGAGCTAGATTAAGGTCCTAGATCTATGAAGGTCCTAGGTAGAGCTAGATCAAAGCCTTAGAGCTAGATGAATGTCTTTGAGCTAGATGAATGTCTTTGAGCTAGATGAAGGTCCTAGGTAGAGATGCATTGATCCTAACAGCTGTCTGGTTAAACCAGGCTACTGAAACATCTCCCAGGTTATGTTTCAGTCTCTCCTGGGCTTTTGGACTTCACTGTACACACTGGAGATGTCCTGACGACCAGTGGAGACGACTTCCGTCTGGGGCCCAGTGTGGGGTCCAACCGTGCTGTAGGTGGTGTTGATGTCTTCCTCATCTCTGGGAGAGGACTAAGCACAACACACGCACACACACGCACACACACACGCACGCGTACACAAACACAACACACACACGCACACACACACACACAGACACACAGACACACATGCACACGCACACACACACATGCACACGCACACATACATAAACATAACACACACAGACACACACGTACACAGACACACACATGCACAATACTCCCATCAGACAGAATGTCTCTATACTGTAAATCCACTGTAGCATAACAAACAACATGGTCATTATCATGTACAAGAGCCTTGTAGAATTAAAGGGAACTATTTGTCAAACTAATTACCATGTTGATTTGTACTTTCTAATAATGTAATGTAATAATTAATAATAATGAATAATAATACAACATTTAAAAAATCAGCCTTGACGCTCACCTGAGGATGATTCTGTTCTTTTCTAGCTATAAATCCAGAAAAAGAAGGACAGTTTAATGTGAATGTATTTATGAAGTAATAAATATCTTTGTATTTCATGTGGTCCTGTGGACGGTGTAGCGTTGTGCCCTACTCTTCGTCTGGTGATATAAAACGCCGAAGACAGCAGCCACAATGAGGATGATGATGAATATAACAGGGAAGATGATGATGAAAGATGAATGCAGCTCAGATCTTCCATGTTGATCTATTGTATAGCGACAAGACCAGAGGTGACATCATTGATCAGATCAGGTCAGGCCACCCCCCCACACACACACACACACTACTACTCACCAGGGTCCTGCCAACACAGCTCCATGATGTCTTTGGTGTCATTGCTCCAGCTGACCTGGTTGCTATGGTTACAGGTGAGGGAGCCATTGTGCAGGCTGAGCTGCAGAGGGCTGGAGGAGGAGGAGGAGGAGGAGGAGGAGGAGGAGAGCTCCTCCAGGCCACAGGGGGCGCTGTGAGGGCAGCTCACATTACTGCTGACTGAGGAGTAGAGAGCGGTGCAGCTCACACTGATGTTACAGGAGTCAGAGGAGGACCTGAGAGAGGACACCCTCAGGACAGGGGGGGTGGCAGGCTCTGGTGCACACACACACACACACACACACACACAGAGTAAAGGTCCATGTCCAGAGCAGGTTAGAGGGTCTAACAGGTAAACATGAAGGGACTCACCTTGAACTGTAACAGAATACTCTGCTAAGGTTCTGTCTCTTTGGCCGACTACTACTGCTTTGTATCGACCACTGTCACCTGGCTGTGCATTATTCAGTGTCAAAGATTTATTTTCTATTGACATGTTAAATTGTTGCATGTTCTTATATATCCTGAAATTATTATTAGAAAAAACTAATATTTTTGTGTCATTAATCTTCCAGGTGAATTCCTCATCCTCCACCAGCTGAAGGGGGGTGTGTATGTCTAGACGTAGGGGGTTCCCTCTCAACACGAACACATCAGGGACCTCTTGACTGGACCCTGTTGGAACCACACAACACAGCAGCTGTTGGACACATGGACACTACAACATGCACAAGACATAATTTATATTATAGATGTTCATTTGGGTCGCTTCAGACATTACATCTTTTCATTGTGATGTAAAGCTTGTAAAAGCACTGAGACATGTCAGACAGACCAGTTGGTTGTTTAAACCAGGCGCCATGTCAGATCAGGCCAAACATGAACATCTCAGGTATGAGGGGGTATTTGCCTTGTCTCCATTCTCACTATTTTTACAAGTCAGCTAGAGAAGATGCCAGCTTTAAATATTATAATTTTATTTTTAATCTGTTTTGAAATCTAACCTTATCTTGTCCTCATCATAAGCATGAATTCCTTTAGGTGATAAACATATTGAATATTCATGAGGACAAGGTACAAGCACTGCATTGTCTCACACATAATTTATGTATAGCTTTCAACATCAAGTTTTTTTCATAATACCTATTTCATAATGTTACATTTTACCCCGGGGTCAGTGATAATGATATTTCACCCCAAGGGTGCAACTAACACGGGCTAAGGGGTAAATTAGAACATTTCACTCGTGTTTGAGACTAAACCATGCATTTTCTGACAATAGGTACACCAAGCAGGCACATTTAAACTGTTTCTATAACATCTTTAACTCTCTGTAAGACAGACAGACATTTCAAACATTTTAAAACTAACCCCAGTCTCCCTACACAGAATACAGGAAGGAAGTTTCAGTTGTCGGTGTCAGAAACCTTTTAAGATATAAGCTGCTGTTTTACCTACACCCACATGCATGTAGAAACTAAAGTTACCAGTGTGTGTGTGTGTGTGTGTGTGTGTGTGTGTGTTTCATCATTGTTAAATTAACTAATTATCAAATTAAGGGTTGGTTAGTTCTCAAATATTCTGTGCTCACAGCACTAAGCATTTAGCATTGCTTTCACACAGAAGTTGAGTAAGCCTTGTTTAAAGGAGATTTAATTAATTTGCCATGTTACACACTAAAACTATTGTTAGAATACTGTGAGATTGGTAACGTGTTCTATGTACTGTAGCCAACTGAATTGTACTGCTGGGAAAACAATCACACAAATATGTTGATGAAACAAAAATGTATCCATACATTTATCAGTACAGTATGTAACTAGGCTACATTTAAACACAATACAATTTTATAAATTAGGTACACACCATATTTATACTATATATATATTTTGGAAAGATATGTTTGACAGGTTATTGTGATCTATTTAGGATTTACACAGTGAACATGTGTATCATTGCCTGTGAGAGTAATATAATAAAAAATAATGTAAAATCTAAGTATTTTTATGAAATGACAAATTACTATTCATGTCAGCAGTATTACACTGTTAGGCGAATTTTGGTCTCTTGACAATTGACAGTCACTTGATAACACTAGGTAGGTGTAACCATTTATCCCTTCCTGTAGACTAGAACAAAATCAATATTAAAATGTTTTACCTTGTGCGTATGCATTTAGGAGCAGGAACAGAAAAGTTAGACTGACCATTATTATTCAGTCAGTTGGTGTATTGTACTTCCCTGTATTCATTTCCTTCTTAAAGCTTCTCAGCGACTATGCCCCTAATGGAGGTGACGTGCTGTACGCAGACAACGATAGCACCACCCTGGTCACATTAGATATGTCCATTAATGGGGCGCCGGTCACATTCTCATATGGGTAGAGGCACGCGCTCACCTAAACATGTGCAGCGGCTAGCTGGACCTGCCCTATTCCACCACTAATCCTCCTCTATTACGACACATTATTCACATGAACTCAAGATGTGAATGTTGGGCCACACACACACACACACATCATCACCTGAACAGTCACATCAACATGTATAATGAGTCCATAGCTTTAGTTGGTGTCTGTTGCGTTACAGTATACTGTATAGCATTATTGTGTCTGTGTTAGATAGCATTAGTTTGTGTGTCTGCTTTAGTGGGCATTAGCTAATGTTTAAATATGTGGTTCCTCATTTTGTTACTGTTTAAGTTTACCATTTAGTTTCATGTTTTCCTTCTGTTTTTATACTGACTATGAGAATATATTATACTCATGACTCATGACTCATGACTGGGATTTATATCCAGTCACCATGCTAGTGTTAATAATTAAATAAAATGCCCGTCAGGATCTCAGGCAAGGTTTCAAAACGTTTTGATTGTTTTAAAACAATCAAAATTGAAATTTGAGATTTAAAAATGGGATTTAGCTACTCAAACTAATATACAGATACAGTACATATGTCACAACGGCGAATACAAGGACCCAAGTGCGGACACGGAGTCAGGGCAATAGTGTTCAACAACAGTTTATTGTGTATAAATGTCAGGCAGGCTCGTAATCCAAAATAGGCAGAGTTGTCACGAGAAGCAGAAGGCGGAAGTACCAAGGGGCAGGCAAGTTCGTAATCCAAGACAGGCAGAAGAATCGAGACCGGGAG
>JAODUE010091867.1:0-13832 GCA_027564755.1 Amblyopsis hoosieri | reverse complement strand
GTGCTTTACAGTTAAAAACATTTGAACAAAGGATGAAGGGAACAAATGCAATTAAACAAAAAGAAATAAGAAACAACAGAAAACTAGGTAAAAGCCATGAAAAAAAATAAAAACCATTATTAACCAATGGCTTAGTACGCGTATCAAACGCTATTCGATAACGATCTGAACGTTATCGTTTTGGACTGTAGCCTATACAGCCTAAACCAGCATCATCACTCAAAACAAAATGTTACGAGGTTGATGACATATGTGGTAATAGGCTGTATAGACTAACCAAATTATCATATGACAACAAATATTGGAGACTTAAATAAATAAAATAAAAAATGTTTAAACGTACATCAGTTTATGCCTGTAATTTTCTGCTGTGGTTAAAACATGTTTAGAAAAGCAGTGCTATTTATGTTCAAACCCCTCCCACATCCCACCACTTGATCTAAATATAGGCTTGATTTCTGATGAGTGACAGGGCTTGCTATAGGGTAGCAATGTGTATGTTTAGTAACAGAAGTGGAATCTTTGACAGTAACAAAGTTGTAATGCCCTTTGTGAGAAGGTTATACCACAGACAAAGAAATCCACTGGGTTTATGACATACTATATGACTTTATGATTCTTTCCGTTGAAATGAATGTATTGTAAACATATGGAAACTACTAGTTAAACACATGAATTCATAACCCCATAATTTATGGGAAATCCTCAACCATTTAATCATGAATGAGTATATTCCTTACTGTAATATTAAAACTGCAATAATGAACCTTTACTAATCACTAGACAATACATAGAGCACTTGCTGACATTCACCATAAAATACCCTTGTATTTATGGTGGAGTCTTCAACATCCATTAGTCTTCAACATCCATTAGGCTATTACTAACTTTTCACAAAGCATGGAGAATTGAAAAATAAATAAATTAGGCCAATGCACTAATTTGTCTTCTCAAGTTCAATTGTTTTGAACTGTGACTAATATATCACCTTTGCCACAAGTCAGTTCATGTCTGCTGTGCTAGATCTGCTCCGGCCAACTAAGTGCTATTGTGTACTGGAAGTGTCTAGGAGCAACAGCTGCAGTCACAAGCCTAAGATCATAATGTGCAATGCCAAATTTTGTCTGTAGAGGTAGCACACTACCACTGAACCCTGGAGTAATTATACACGTTATCACAATCTACTGTATCAGACTGACAGAGGAATCTGAATGCTCTAGTTATGCATAGTGCCAACCGTAAAGTTTGGGGGAGGGATAATGGTCTGGCATTTGGGCCAGGCCCCTTGGATCCAGTAGAAGGTTGGTCAGATGGTTTGTTACACCATCTGGGAAGCGCATAGACTTGAACACTGTCCAGACTGATAGTTGCAGTGAAGTCAAACTGGAGATTGTGAGATCAGGATGGCATCACGAGACTATAATGGTAATGCTACAGCATACAAGTCATTTTAGACAATAAATATCCTTCCATCATTGTGCCAATCGTTTAGAGAAGGCCTTTTACACCGTGCACATAACAAGGTCCATAAAATCTATAGTGTTTGGTGTGGAGGAACTGGAGTGGCCTGCACAGTGCCCTGACATTAACCGCAAAAACACCTCTGGGATGAATTGGAATACCGATTGCAAGTGTGGTACATTTTATTATTCAAATGTAATTGCCACTGCTGTTTTCTTTATGAAATATATTGCTCAAGCTGACCACAGTGACGTAATATGTGACAGTCGGTACGTATAAAACACCATGAGGAGAGGGACATTTTGTTTTGAGTTAAGCTTGACCACAATGAACATTATGTGTATGCTCATGATATGTGTACTAAACACTTTCAGAATTATTTTCGTTGCACAATGCAATATTCAACAAGTTGATATAAATGGAATATGCTGTGATCTTTGTCCTCCAGGTAAAGCCATTCATATATCTTCATACGATTATCAAATTATGGGACAAATTAAATCCTAAGGTTAACCAGAGCATATGTTAAAGTCACATTTGACTGTATCTGTGATTGTTAGAAGATGTGTAGGTTTTGTTGCTGTGACATGAGATACATACTCAATGTCCGGTGTATACTGGAAGAATATGTACTCATGTTTTCTTCTTAAAGGTACATTTGTGAAGGAGTGGTGCTCACAAGGCAAGACCACTACATGCAGTCCTTGTGAGGATGGGCACTATTCAAACAACCATCACCCTATGAAGATTTGTGAAAAATGCAGTGAACACACAACAGCAGAAATGCGCTAAGGTAAAGTATGTTTGAATTACTGTACAATAGGTGTTCTGCTTAGCAGGCATTGTCAATGATTTAATAGTGGTGTCTAATTTGAACATTTGATTGGAACCATTCATTTAGTGCTACTTACCTGCCATGACATGACTTTGAAAAGTTCTTTACATTTCGCAACAAAGAGATGCAAGGTTCAAAATCACATACATTGTGTTTACAGGAACATTCAAGATGATTTAATAGCTTGAAGTTCTGTAATATATTTGTTGTTTGTCCATAGACTATGTGAATAGATGCACACTGACCACAAATGCAAGGTGTTCGTGTCATCCTGGTTACCTCTGCTCTGACAAAACGTGTTCTGAGTGTGTTGAGAAAATAAAATGTAGAGCAGGGGATGAACTCAGAAAGACAAGTAAGACTGGATTGGCCTGTGACCTAAATAAACATTTGTTAGTATAAAATAGGCATTATCTTGAACTGTTAACTTCAATGTCAGATATTGTATAACATTTTATTATTTTCATAAATTAATTTAAAACATATTTAAGGTTTGTTCAAGGTATTCACATTGACTTCTAACGTAAACCGGAAGCAAGATACAGAACTTGTGATAAAAACAGTTTGGCTAGAAATTAGTATATGTATGATCAGTGCTAACCTTTTCTCAGATTCAAGTTCAAATAACCATTCATATAAATGTGAACCTTGCCATGAAAATACATATTCTGACATAAATGATGGTATCTGCAAGCCATTGACAAAATTAACAATGGACAATATATGGAACATATTAATAGATATTGCTGCTGCAGTAAAATTAATATTAAGATAACTTTTGTTCACAGGTGGAATGGATTATTGGTAGCCTTTCCTGGAAACAAAACCCATAACTCAGTATGTCACATGCCAGTTATGTCAACATATGATCATGTTTGTTGATTTTAACTATGCATCATATCATGACAATTATTATGACATTTTTTTTGCAGTAAATCATCAAGAATGTATGCAACTTGGGACGTCTGTCATTCTATGCATTATCCTAGCCCTCATCATTCTTACATACTGCTGATCACATCCTGGAAATGTATGAAAACATGCTTGAGGAATGGGGAATCAAGAAAGAGCTAATGCACTAGAGTGCATTACTACGGATAATGCAAAAAATATGCAGAAGGCCTTTGAGATGTTCCCTGGCCTGTGGCTTGGGTGTTTTGGCCATAACCTTAACCTTGCCGTCACACAGGTCCTGAAGAAAAAGCATGTTGATGCTGTTCGAGCCTGTCGCCATATTGTACAGGGGTTTTCAAGTAGCTGGAAGAGGAAGAGGCAGTTAAGGAGCTCTGGACCTCCCACAGAAGTCGTTGATCCATGATGTGGTTACTCGGTGGGGATCATCATATCAAATGTTGGAGCGGTTCCTTAGCCAGCAACAGGCAGTCAGTGCAACACTTGCAAAGACTTGAAAGAGGTTATGGCACATAATGCCAAAAGACTCCGACATCAGTATCATGGAGCACCTGTGGGAGCTCTTGGGTCCTCTGAGCCAGTTCAATAACGCTCTTGCATCAGAGATAAGGGTAACTCTCTCAGCCACAAAGCCAGTATAGATCACATTAATAATGAGATTCTGGTGCAGGAACCAGAAGATCCACTACTGGTCAAGGATTTAAATTTTTAAAAAATGAAGAAGAACCTTGACTCAAGATATTCCAAGAAAGCAGAAATTGATGGATATAGCATGTTTCATTAACCCTCGCTTCAAGGGAAACTTCTCAGAAGATCTTGAAGACACAATTCACAACTGTGTACAAGAGGCCCTACGACTAGTCCCTGTATAAGTGAGACAGGAAAATGAATCAGAGTCCACTATCACTGTCACCAACCCTGACACAGCAACAAAGAAGGGCCTGGCTGGATTGTTCCAAAAAATCACTGCAACAAAACACCAAAGAACTGAAGATAATCATCACAGCCTAGAAGAAAATGTGAGATTATTCTTTTTTTATTAACTACAGAGGGAAAATTTGTCAACTGAATCTTAATTCAATATATGTGTGTGTGTGTGTGTGTGTGTGTGTGTGTGTGTGTGTGTGTTCAACAGGTGAGAGTGGAAGTGAACCGCTACCTGGCTCTACCAGCGATAGAGGCAGATGAGGACCCATTGCAATGGTGGGGCCGTCACGAGAAAGATATCCCTCACCTCTCCAGGGTTGCCCACAGGGTCCTATGCATTCAGGCTACTCGCATTGCATCTGAAAGGGTGTTTAGTGCCAGTGGGCACATTGTTACATCTCTAAGAGCTAAACTTAATCCAGAGAGAGTAAACATGCTTACATTCCTACATTTCAATTTACATTGAAAGGAGTAATGTCTTAGGCTACAAGGCCTAATGTTTTTAGAATAATAGTACTGTTCAGGTTATTTTATGGATCCATATGTTCTTGAAGTTATTGAAGGTTTTTCCTTATTTTAGAAAGGGCCAGTAACACTTGCACTGATGTTATTTATTTGAGATCCTACCTTTTATTGTTTATTTGGTTTTTTATTTATTTTAAAAATGTACTAAAAGGTTCTGCAAGAACTGAATTTTTCAATAAACACATAAAAAAAGGTTTCTGTGGTGCTAGGTTAAAGCCTATTTGATCAATTAATCGTGATAAAATCGTTAATTGTGATAATTCTGTTCATGATAATCGTGGCATTAATTTTCATATCGTCCCATAGGCCTATATACAAATTAACATATTTCAAGTAATGAGGTGAAAAACTAACAATAATACTTACAATAACAAGGAAAAATTATAATTCAGAATAAGAAGAATGTCCGTTAGATGTATATTTAATTACATTGTTTAATTACTTAGTTTGGCCATGTACCATCGCATGCATTGCAGGTTTGGCGTTTAGGGATTTATAGGTACGACAAATTGACGGCATGCCTCAGATTATATAAAAAACACTTGAGAAATTTTTTTTTATAAATAAATAACGTGTTACAACGATAAAAGATATAACGTACAGTATAGGGTCAATGACAATCATTCAAGCATTCAGTGATAGCCCCTCTCATTAGTTGAAATTCACACATCAACAGATGTGGTTGTCACCTTAAGACCACTGGATTCAAGTTATACAGAATGTGTGTCATTTTAGACACAAACACACACACACACACACACACACCCATTCATCTGTATTTTCTTCTGAATGCAGTTGTATGTAGATTATCTATAGTAGTAGTATCACCTTGGGAGCACACATTCTTTAGAAGTTTCACTTCTGCTACTGTTGAATGGGGTACACCCACATTTGAAAACCTAAAGACTGGGTACATTGCATTGGAGCTACATCACAGAACATATAACAATACCTTTGGTAATTCAATATAACAAAATAAATCAAATATAAAATAAAATAAATGTAAAAAAATTAAGTCTCATATTCATTTTTTGAGAGTATCATTTGTCTCATTAATTTATGAGAGTTTGCGCTTTAATATATAGCACTTATACTGTACTAAATTATCTAATACATGTTGTCAAATATTGTTCATGTCAGTACTGTAAAATAACTATAAAATAATGAGTTTGTCAGTCTGTGTAATGGGACATAAATGTATCTAAAATTGATTGTTTGTCAGGGTTTAATGGCAGCCTTCACCTGTCTGCCATGCTTCCCAAGTTTCCCCTTCACACATTACCTCATCCTGGACTTTGTCATTGTCTAGTCGTTTCACACACCTGATCCCCATTCCCCTAATTAGCTTTAGTATATGTAGCCCTCTGTTTCTCCCTGTCCTTGTCGATTATTGTTTGCTGTAGTGGTAAGTGGTTTGCATTGTTACATTAAAATATAATTCTGAGCTCCAACCTGTCTGGTTTCTGTCACCTCACCCACTCACCATGATATTGTTATTGGCAGCAGTCTGTTGATCAGGACTGACACCAGATATGTAAAATCTTGGGGTGTTATGAAAACACCAGGGCTCTGCAAACTGCAAAAGGCGTAGGGATTTCCAGTAATTCATTGTTTACGTCATAGATTATTTTCTCCATCCACTCATTGATTTGCATTGCATGTTTTATATAACATAATGTTTAATTTATATCTAATGCCAGAAACATGTATGTGAAATGAGATGACTGAGTTAAAATTGTATACTTTTAGAATAGTGACAATTATGATTTCAATGAAACTATAACAGGATTTTGGTTAGTGTAATTGTTTGAAACCACAGACATCCTGAATCTCTGTCGCATGCATGAGGTGTATCTTCCATACACTTCAACACTTCAGTGAGTTGCATGTGTAGTATATTTGCAGGTGCTGTATGTTTCAAGAGCACATAATAACACTGCTTGACTAAATGGAAAGGTCATGGAAAATCTACAAAAAATAATGCACAATTAATTAAATTGATTTTATTGTTTATGAATTATTAGAATTTCAGCTACCATACAGTATTACATGTATTT
This sequence comes from Amblyopsis hoosieri, assembly GCA_027564755.1. NCBI lineage: Eukaryota > Metazoa > Chordata > Actinopteri > Percopsiformes > Amblyopsidae > Amblyopsis > Amblyopsis hoosieri. The sequence goes on along the minus strand of JAODUE010091867.1, from coordinate 7,115 downwards.
GCAAACCAATATAAAACTCGTATTTTGTACATCTGAGATACCATGCATGTATACACAGAGATATTAGTTAATTAAAAGACCATATCTAATAAGAGTGCGCAAACATGACCACCATCCTAAAATCACTGCAATGGCTCCCTGTCTCATTCAGAATTAAGTACAAGGTCTCACTCCTCACTTACCAGTGCATCCATGGTGACGCCCCTCCCTAACTCAAGGAACTCATTACCCCACAAACCTCCACGTCCCTCCATTCTGCCTCAATATACACCCTAAAACCTCCAAGGACAGTACTATGGGGGATCGAGCTTTCTGCTCAGCTGCTCCCAGTCTGTGGAACGCTCTGCCTGACCACCTTAGGCCATCACAGACTCTGGATGCTTTTAAACCTCAAAACCCACCTTTTTAAGAAAGCTTTTGATTGATACGTTTTCATTTGGGTTTTTTGTATTGGTATTTTAAGGTTATTGGTCATGTAGCACTTTGGGATTTCTTTTAATTTAAACTGCTTTACAAATAAAATGTATTATTAGTATTATTATATCATTTTAAAAGGACAATTCGCGGTAGTCATATCAGAATAACAAATCAGCATAATCACAGTATCAATGGTATCATAGTATCTATTACTACGACATAAGTCTTTGATATGTACAACATATTACCACTGAACAAGTCAAATGTTGACGATGTTCTCCAGTGTATTCCAATACAACTGCCTGCATAAGTATACTGCAGGCTATATTAATACAAGCATATTCATTTAGAGTACAGACATATTCTATGAAATACAGTAGATGGATTGATGTGTCTCAATTATAATGTTTAACATTGCATCATGGCTCCACTGGAGTAGGTTTGACCAAAGAGGAGCAACTGCTATCTCCACTTTCTTCTACTGGCCTTCGGCATACCGAGCCTTTTTCTAGAGAGAAGAAAGCGGCAGGTGAAGACATTTACACTGTGCTTAACAGAACGTTAAGCATGGCTCATACATCAACAGTCGAGTTACTACCTGACTCAAAACAATACACTATTTTCATTTCATTTCATTGTAAAGTTGTAATTGAACATATACAGGAAGGCCGACCTACAAAGCTTTAAAGAATTGTCATTGATCTTTTGGTGAACCGTCGAATGACTACAATATACTGCCTCCTTACCGCAATGACAATCCACACAGGATGGAAAAAAATCATTGAGTTGCTCTCTATGCAATTAACTGGAAACTGTTTCGCAAAAATGTACCTACAGTACTGTAATGTATCTAGACAGCTGGTTGAATCCAAGTGTGTATCATGATCCCACCCTCCTCCACAAATCCTACATTGTGGGCCACTTACATGCTCCATTGCCAAATGATATGGTGGGAGGTCTAATTGGAGATGGTCGTAGTAGTGTCTGTGGCTTTCACTGTGACTTTTTCTGTATCTGTATAGAATGACCCTTAAACGTGCATTGTTTGAAACTCAGAGCACATGCCCATGGTGCTGAGTGGACACGGCAAAGCTCCTTACGTATTTCTATGTCCCTCCCTCTATAGCCATGCAGCTTACATTAAACTGTCTGGGGCAGACATTTGGAGATGTGGGGGTGTAACATTATAACATAATGGAGGAGCATACCGGTAAGAAGGCACCAGTGATGATAACTGTACAGTATCTTATCTTTCTTAAAAATACGAATCAAATCATAGAATTTACTCCGTATGTGTCTGAGATGACTTATTTGGCTAATGAGTGCAGTGAGGGAATGCAATGATGTTTTTAACACATGCTCCTACATTAAACATTTTTTGGTTTCACCAGATAATTTGTGAAATGTATTTTATATGTTGTTTGTTGTTATATGTCATGTATGTTTGTGAATGCATAAAGTTTTAAGTGATATTTCAATTGAGTTAAAGCTTCAACCCCATGGATTCAAATCTTAAAAGAAATACTAAACAAAGAATTCTTATTGGAGTAATTCATATAACCATTAGATTTACTGTAGACGTATTTTTTCTGAGAAAGAAGAGAAGTCATTGGAGATTGAAAGAATATACTTCTGGCACGTTGTGTAGCGTGAAGTCATATAGTGATGAGTGTTTATCAAAAAGTCAATATATAAAACTAATTCCATTACTTTAAACTGTTTAAATGTATGATTAAAAAATTAGTCAGAAAGTACAAATGTATAGGTATGTGTGTGTGTGTGTGTGTGTGTGTGTGTGTGTGTGTGTGTGTGTGTGTGAAAGAGAGAGATACATACTTTGTTCTTTTATGAGATTACTGTCCTTGATACAAGGAATAATATTCAGTTTACAGGTCACAGCTGCAAGCACAAGCAGCCCAACAATTCCAACAACCATGAGGGAAATTTTACCTGCAAGAGAACAAACATGTTTTTATTATTATTATTTTATTTCAAATCATTCAAGGTTCTCTGAAGAGTGTAAGCATTTTGTTAGGGTATTTACCAGTTTTGTTGTGTATTACGGTGGGAATTACATGCCCATTGCTCTTCGTAGTGATCTCAGGAAGTGAAATGTATTTCTTGGTAGCTACTTCAGTCAATGGCTTATTGTGTGCCAGGGGAGAAGTGACAGGCATGGTGGGCAAATACATATTGGAGTTCTCATCCAAGTCCTTGTTACAAATGGCATCCGTAATTTTGGTACCATTAACCTTAACGCCACTTTTTTTACATCTGGAGAGAGAATACAGACATCTAAACATAATACATATTACAGACAAAATAATAGGTTCAGAATATTTCAACCTAGACCTTAAACTGGGTATATTTTGTCACCTTTTTATTGTTTTCACAACAAATTCGCATTGAGAAATGTCTCACTGGGCTTATAATTTAGCTCAATAAACAATAGTTTTAACCTTCAACAACATTGGTAGATCAGATAGATATGTCTTATTCAACATCTTCAACAAGCCGTCAATTGTGTGACAGCTGGGCATTGCTTGTGGAAACCCACAGTATGTGGCAGAAACATTGTCTGAACAATTACACATGTAAATGCACAATGAAGTGATTATAACACCGTTTAGAAAGAAGTACATTGTTGCCTTTTGCATTATAAGCCCATTGAGAAAAGTTATCTGCATAATATGTTTTCAGTTTTAAAGCTATCTATGAGCTTTTGCTATATGCAGTACAAACAAGTACAGATGACTGGAAATAACATTGTAGATTTAATATTGTGTTTGGGTTGAAAAACAAAAACATTCCATTATATTCTATACATACTCATTCCATTTAACACATATGGAGTTCATATTTTCCGTGAAAAAGCCATGCTCACATTTATGGCATTCTTTTATACCTCCTAGGGAAAAACAAATGAAGACAATTTATTATGTAACTTATGGAAACCGAGTGAGCCAATCAAATATCAATATCAAATATTTACATGCGGTTTGTGATCTATACCTATAGTTGTCAGCCCGTAGCCCTTATCACATTTGCAAGTGGCAAAGTTGTCATCCCTGTGAACAAATCCTGGACGGCATTGACATTTGGTATCTATAGTTTTATTGCATTCCCGTATGACCATACTGAATTTATCTGTAAAAGATATTAGGCAAATATCATGTAAAAGATATTAGGCAAATATCATATATAGCCTCTGCATATTAATAACTCCTTTGATATTTGATGTAATAAAATAAGTTTATGGAATAGTACTTAGTTAACCCACGTTTATTTTTTATATACAGTATATATTTTTGCCATGTTGGGCAATTCAGTAATATACTATAATGTATAATAGTTTTATATATATATATAATACATTATGTTGTTGATATTAAGCAATATTATTGCACATTTATACATTTTAAACCATTATACTATAATTTACCTCCATTGCACTTTGTGCAAACTTTGCAGGTCGGGGAATCACTTCTATAGGATTGATATTGGCCAGAAGGACAGTCTTCACAATTACACTTCTGGCTGTTACAAGCACTCCTCTTTTGACCTGGAACATAACATATAACATACAGTGAAGGAACAATGTAAGCCTCTTATTTGCTATCATGTCTACATTCATAACAGGCATGAAGAAGCGAAGAAGACAATTATAGTTAAATTAACCAGTATACAAATATTATACAGTACCTTCTGGACATTTGTCGTCAGCCTCTAAAACATATATATGTCCATCCAAGGCGAACAGAAATATTATGGTTATTAGCCACCTGCATTTCAGCATCGCCATAGCTGATACATTAAGTTTATGAACTACAGCACAATATGCAGATGTTATACATGGCAAGAAACCCTTTGAATGGGGAAATCCCACAAAGTATTCCATTGTGATTAATCATTTAACCATGTGTAGATTGGCATATGCATATTTACCACACACAATGGCTAACATATATGTTCTGCTACAAATCATATCTTTCCATTCAAAGCGTTTTAAAGTGTGCTAAAGGCAGTGTAATTAGGTGACTTCATTAATTCATTAAAAAGAGAACAAGAACTCCATGGGGACAATATTCTAAAGGCAGACACTTAAAGGTATGTTGTTATTTTAACTTGATCAAAACAAAACAAAAACTCTCCCTCGATGCCATTGGTTGCTTCCTCAGAAGCTCACACATTGGAAACACATTGCCCAGACTAGGAAATTGTTGTGTGGTTGATCTGCACCTCTGTTTGTGTCCCCAAATATGCAGCGCACACAGAACGGACAGCTAGAGGATCTGAGCAAATATTTGCTAAATTTTGCTAAATGTGTATTAGACAATCCCCAATCTACCTTAAATTGCTGTTGACACAAACTACTATAAGTAGTTGTGCTAGTCTCAGCCTCTTCTGTTCATTAGCACTACGTAACATAGGCAACTCTGTGCTGAACGTCTGATACAGTACATATACCCCTGTAAGCTTGACATAGGACTCTCGGACTTTCGGGAAGTAATACTGTCGATATCCATTGGTTGTTCGCATTGTCACTAACAAGTAAGTCTCCGTAATTTCCGGTGCAACGATAGCGCAATGCATTTTTTTACTTATTTAAAATTAAATAATTATTTTAATCAGTAACCATAGCCTACAAATTGTATGGATAAACAGCCAGAGTCCTGTTGTTTAGTTTTCCTCATTGCAAGTTTAACGCTGACTGACGGTCATTGAGTTAGGTAGTTGGTCGTTGTGCATGTCAATCAAAATACCTCGCTTGTCAAGTAGGTGGGTACTGACGCAGTTAGCCAGCACTGTGTCCCAGACTTTACGTATGTATGGTGTAGTTCTAGCTTAAAGCTAGAACTACACCAAGGCGTCGACTAGCGACTGGGTTTTTTATAGCAACAGCCTAATTACCATTTCTGGCGTTGCGGTCGTGAGTGTCCCATGAGGACGCTCTTTCAGCTACCTGCTTTGTCTGTGCGGACAAAGCAGAAAACAGCAACATGGAAGTAGCTGGACTATTACTGACAGCAAGTAAAAAGCGAACCACAGTACTGACAACTAAATATAGTGGCCTAGTGCTTGTGTTATCAAATGTAGGCCTTTCTATGCCTTTTGTTAATTCAAAATTAAATCAAGAGAAGACGAAGCGAAAACATAAACGGCGAGCAACACGGCGCATATCCATCCATTTGCCGTGATATGGAGGTATCATGTTGAAATGCAAACAATAAAAAGTAAATGTTCTGTTACTAGGTATTTGTGTTTTTTATATTGATATTACTCTGCAAGAAAGCTTGAAAAGCCTTTACCTAGATTCTGATTGGTGGAAACGCTAGCGATTTCCTGCACCTCTTGCTGCCAATTCGAAATTTGAATCGCTAGAAAAAGTTGACAGAGCGTCGGGTTTCGGTTGATAGGAGCGATCGGTCCAGCAGCTACACAAAAGAGTCAACCAGCAACCTGGCAATTTCTGTTGATAAGAAAAATATATTTAAAGATTTTTTTTTTTAATAAAAAAATGGCTAGTAGCACTGAAATGTTAACCTGACATGCCACATAATTTGTTAGACACGAGTTAATCTGGGCAGCCGTGCATCTAAACTGTTTGTCAAGGGCAGGCACTTTCAAAAAAGACTTGGAAGATTGGATGTACCAAGTGTAGTGGGATGTCCCAAGTGTTGTGTTGTTTTCAAGTTGCTTTCCCTGTACCTAAACCATGCTGTGGTTAGGCCTATCTATCAGTACGAAACTGATTGGTGGACTGGCCGTTCTGAAAGTTCAATTCACTTTTTTACTGAACGACCCATTTCCTCGAAAAGGTTCTTGAACTACTTTCAACGACGTTTGCTGCATTTTATGGGCATGGCGAGTGTGACATGTAGGAAGTGCAGCCGCATATTTTCCTGGGTGTTTCATATAGGCTATAAGTCTAGTCTTCATCAGTATTTAGTGGCCTACCAGTAGGTCTACCAAATGTTGCTTTTATTACATCTTTCCGTCTAAAATGTATGCTGTCTTTCTGATATGAAATGCATTAAATTCAAAATCGGAACAAACAGCCATTACGGACATATCCTTCAATTGGAACAGTGCGCTATGCACCAACAGAGGTGGCTAGAGCCACGCTGGTTTTACCACCATCTTGTGCATCTGTACAGCAGAAACATATCTAAAGCAGTAAAACACAAATGTTCGCTTTGTTGTTGTTATCCATGTGAACTTTGTACAACCCACAGCCTATGGACTGCCCAACTCCTCCCTGTTTTGTAACCTGCTGTTCAGTCCACTGCCACGTGTAGCAAACGTTTTACTATTCTGAACGCAGGGTACAGTCGCCAGGATTTCTTGGATTTCAAGGCTAATTCTCTAGGTGAAATTAAACTGAAGCTACTGAAATAAATCTTCTGGTGGGTGTCAGAAGTTGAGCACTCAATGCTATGGACTGTAGAAAATGATATTGGAACAACTACATTATTATAAGCATAGTATGTAATCCTGTAATTATTACTATTAAGAGTATATGTTTGTAACGCTCCCCTGGTCTCGCCGGTGTAGGACGCCCGGAGAGACTGCCCACATCCCCAGTGCCTCACGCCCTCACGTGCGATCAGGCAGATTGCAGTCAGCCGTGTGGGCGTGAGGGCATAAAGACCGGTGACACCGGGGAGGGGGTGTGGGTTATTGTTAATGTCACGTTG
>JAODUE010091845.1:0-13833 GCA_027564755.1 Amblyopsis hoosieri | reverse complement strand
GGCAGTTCTGAAGGCGAAAGGGGGTCAAACACAGTATTAGTATGGTGTTCCTAATAATCCTTTAGGTGAGTGTACTTACAATCACCATTCCAGACTATTAGTGCCACTAATCAAAAGAAGTATGCCAACTCCAGGGCTTGACCTACAGAACACTAGACTATATCTGTATTGCCCCCCAAGACACTCGGTTAAGTGAATAAAGCACAGCTCTGTGGTAATGTGGAGCAGATAGAGAGCACCACCTCATCCAGCAAGATGTTGCAAACTGGGATGCCATTGACCTCCAGCACAGTGTCGTTGATGTGAATGGTAGACAGTAGGTCAGGACTGAGCAGCGAGTCCAGTCTAAGAGAGGAGGATATATAGTTGTTAGTGGCTACAGGTGTGCACCCTGACGTATTAGGGTTCATAGTGATGGCTGTCCAGACTGGGAGCCAGACTCACTCTGTCACAGAGACGACAGGCCCTTTGTCCTGGCCAGGGTTTGCGGCGATGGTCAGACCTCGTCTGCCATCCACACAAGGTGGGAGGGACACTAGCGCCACCAGGTGGTGACCCATGTTCACCGGCGAACTCTGCCTTCTGCCAGCTGATACACTGTGGAAACAGTGGCCACTGCCAGACAGACAGGTATACAAAGTGTTTACAGAATGTACAGTAAATGCAATATAATATGCACCTCTTTGTATGTCTCTCAGATGCTGTGTTTTTATACAGTCCTTTAGAGCTCACCAGTAGAGTTTGACACGTTCCAGAAGTGTGTATGTGTCTCCATCTCCAATAAATATTCCACATCTTTTGCAAGTGAAACACTCTGGATGAAACTTCTGCTCTCCAGCTACCTGAGAGAGAGAGATTGGGCACCTCAATAAGAATATTTTATTTTAGGAAGGCCGCTATAACAATCTTTTAGCCCCTAAGTAGTTAGTGGGTAAACAGGAGGAAAGAGGATTATCAAAATGTATCTTTCAACAAAGTAAAATCTGACTAGAAAAAGCCAATTCATTCTTCACGATCAGCATACCATTACCCAATACAGTACACATCATACACTGAGTGTGCTTACTATTGAGCTTCTGAATAATGATAACATTTCATGTCGACGTGTCATGCAGACTGCTTGGATGGAGCGATGATAGTCTTACCATGATTAGGCCTGTTATGATGGCCTCTTTACAGCCATGGCAGTGCTCTCCATAGCGATCCCAGTAGTGCTTCTTACAGAAGAGCTGTCCACCCTTCTCATAATACCAGTTAGACAGGACACAGCCACACTCACAGCATCTAGAGGAATGGCCAAGGTGAAGACAAGAAGAATACTAGTTATTCCTTTAGCAGGTGCTGTACATGCACAAAGTTGATTGGTGCTGGATAAAAAAATAAAAAAAACACAATGGAAATAACACATGGTAGCTGTGGGGCTAGTTATGTCATGAAAATGTAAACGCTGTTTAATGCTATAGTTTAACTATTGACTCTTTCATGATGCAGCAATGGCTTTTGTAGAATGTATTTAAGCTGTGGTCTTGCTCTGCATATGTTTATATACAGTATACGTGGCCATATTTGACATTTATGGAGGCGCTGCATGGTGCATGACAGCACCAGCAGAGACACTATAAAGCATACATCAGCATCTGTCACAACGTACACACACTCACACACACACACTGTAATCCTAACTCAGATAATGATGGTCAATTAAGGTCTGTTTCACAGACATGCATTAAGTAAGTAAGTAAACTTTTATTGTAAGTAAGTACACTTTTATTGTCCCAACGGGGCACTTTTTTGTGCAGCAATATAGTTTAAAAACATACAAGCAATCACACATACAGTACATCAATACATACCGTATAACATTGTGCGTAGTAAACATGCAATACGACACATCGCTACAATATCATACATACATACATATTTATACATATACATATCTATGTACACACACAAATATATGAGCCATGTTCACTAGGTGTTGTGAAACACCTTTACCTTTTCCTGTGCGAGTTCAGCAGTGTGATGGATGAAGGTATAAAAGAATGTTAGTCTTGACTAGAGGGAATTTGAAACGGGAACCTGAATGCATTCTGGATAAGCGTATGAAGATGGATGGATGGATGGAACCTGAATGCATTATTTTAAACTCGATAGGAGCTATCAGACACAATCGATTCTGCTTTCCTAAGCAGCTGTGTATTGTACAGATCTGACAGATTGTTTTGTTGAGCGCCTGTCATTTTACTACACACCTTAATAACCTTAGATAATGCATTTTTCTGTTTAAGATTGATAGAGCCATACCAACATATAAAAGAAAAAATAAGAACTGACTCGATAAAAGATTAATAAAACATAGTCATCAGTCATCATTAAGCATATACTGTAGTCCAAGACTGAAAGAAAAATTAAATGAAGATCTCCATTGAAGAGAGTTCTTAGTCTAGGACTAGGCTTAATCCATGTCTGTGAAACCGGCCCGCCCTTAATGCACAAATCCTTGCCTGTCGATATTTTTCTTTTAACTTCAAAAGTGTGCGGAAGACAGTAACATGATACCAGCCAATGACAGCCAACACATGAGATGCGTGTGGAAAGGTGACACGCTACTTGGAGGCAGCCAGGATGAATTGGAGCAATCAGGTCATAGATAACATATAATATATCAAGTTTAGCTTTGTTTAAAGATACACTTCTCATGTTCTGTCTGGAATTAACTTTGTGGTTGAAACTGTTAAAAATCCACTGCTGGGGTAAAATCTCAAAATTGCCTTTGTGACCCTGGTATTGATGACCCAGCTGTTGGTTGGAAAGGCATCATGCATTACAATGTTGTTTTGCAGAAGAAAACAACCGTTATCTGCATTCCACATGCCTTGCTCTCACACTGTTTGCTGATGTAGGATCACAGTCCATATGACTACAATTACTTGAGTAATACTGACGCCAGATGTGCACTCACAATCTTGTGTCTGCCATATTAAACAAAAGTAAATGTCTGTCATACTGCAATGTACGTAGAATGTGCTTGGTAAACCGCTATACAAAGCAACATGGCTAAGATGGGTATTTGAGGTTGAAAGCCTCAAACCTGTTTCCTTATCGCTACAACGCCATCACATAGTGGGCGGAGACTTCCTGGACATAGCGGGGCTCCATGTTTCCTCCAGCCGATAAATGCCATTCCAAACACAATGGAGAATGAGCATGGTCACCTCACAATTGAAATGTTATTTAGGAAGATATGACATGGGGTGTCCTCATTTAACCCCATGACAAAGCCTTTTGAGGGAAAGAGACTATTGTAATACCATTATGTTGTATCATTGAACTCACTGGTTTTGTAATTATACATATTATCTTCATGAGCATCTCATTTAAGACGCTTGAGCAGGGATATCCCATTGATACTACAGAACCTCCCGCTTATTTGTTATGATTTTAATAGACATCTGTCTACAGCCTGTGACAGCTGCAGACAGATGTGGAATGTGAAACTTCTGGTCCAGAGAAAACACTGGAATAAAAATGTGAGAATTTATAAGTTTCCTTAATTTTGCTCTTTTTTCCTTTTCTTTTTTTTTGCTGCACACTAGTTTCTGCCACCCTTTGTTGTTCAGAAACAATCTCATTGTTCAGCCTTGCACCTTGGTTTGTATAGTTCAACAGGACTATGTGTATGAGAGTAACGCCCAGTGTTGGGAAAAGAACAGAAATCATGTCATCACAATGTTCCTTCGTGTGTTTTGAAATAATTTGCTATTAACATTAGTTTTGGAACCTTGCATTATAGTTGTTGTTTTTCGTCATTATTTTGGTTTAGTATACATTTGTGGCCCTCACAAATGTATACTAAAGTTAAAGTTCAGAAGTTATTTGTTGTGAAACAGCAGAAAGTATTGAGACATGGTTGATGAGACACAAATCATTGTGGTATGTGTTGCTCATTATGTTTAGATCTGTGGGTGGAGGTTTTTTTCAAGAGGTCTCAGATGGTGAAATTATATATTTTAAATAACATGTTTTATTCTAGTATTTTTCAATGATCAATGCCTATACAGTATGTCCTTTGATTAATATGCCAAAAGTCTGTCTCACATACATACATACATACATACATAATAACTGTAATGTACACAGTTTACAAACAATAAATCTCACCTTCCTTTCATTCCCCTTCTGTATCTCTGGTCTCGTCTTGACATTCTGCCCTCTTACCAGGGAGACAGCCGTCAGTCAATGACCACCAACCATTGACTTTTCTAGAAAAAACATACAAAACAATGTCCTCTGTATCTTTCTGTATTTCTCTCCATTCGATCGGTCATTTCCTGTTTAAACTCACTCACTACAACGCAGTGACTACTGTGTTGTAGAGAAGGGAAAATAAACTCTGACCCACTGTCACCCCACTAAGCAGACTCCCCCTGCTGGCTATGTTCACCCACTCTGCTCCTCATGCACACACACCACACCTTCCTACAAGATAGAGTTACACTCTGCAAGGCAACCCAAAGCATAGTGCTGAGTACAGTTATGCTGGTTCTCAAACTGTGGGCCAGGACCACCTATGGATCACAGCATAATAATAGTTATTCTAGTAGATTTCTCATTGTAATAAAATATGCATGTGTGCACACTAATATTATACAGTATTGTGTTTTGTGTTATGCTCTTAAATATATTGCTTGTGGTACTGTAAATGCAGTGTGGTGTGTGCTACATATAAATATCTTCTATTTTTATCTTCCTTTTACAAAGTTAGAGAACCACTGGGGTTGTGCCGAAGGTTGAATAAGTTAATGGGAATTCACCTTTGTGTGCAGCGGTGAAGTGAATGCCCCAATTACTGCAGTGCAGGCCCTCTATGAATCTCTCTGTGTGAGCACGCAGGAAACATTGAGGGACATTCAGGGATAATTGAGTTCCAGTGCAGATGTTTGCGGAAATGCATAATGCAGATAGTGAACAATGTTGTACATGCACACTCACAGCTTTGGATGATTCCAATCAGGCTCTTCTTCATAGGTTTTTGTTTTATATTATAATGTACTTTTATTTTGTACGGTGTAGGGTTTCATTTGTTTGCATTGCTTTTACTGTACAGCACTTTGTGACCTATGTCTATAAATAAACTTTACTTATTTACTTACTTTTACGATAGAGGTGTCATTATCTGGGTGTTTCAAGAAACAATGTTTTCAGTGTAAAGTGCTAAGGGTGCTTGATTTTGTAAACAGGTGGGGTTGAAGTATATATGCATGTCCATATTAGATCCATCACCAGCTTTTAAATCTATGAATAGCCACTCAGTCAGACTAATTTATCAGAGTAAGATAGTGTGTCACCATGAACTCTGGCATTGCAGAGAGAGAAATGTGCCCATCTGTTTTAGAAATGTTTTGCATTGTAATCACAAAACAGAGGAAGTAGCAATGGATCTTTTTATTTATGATGGGGATTGTTAGAAATAGCATTTTGTGTACAAAACTGCATGGTTATCCTTTGTTCCATATAGAAGCATACCTGCTGAAGACACAAGCCACCCTCCATGAATGAAAAATTACAAGTTCTAAGTTAAATTATGATTAATGAAATTTAGACATTGGGTTTACATCTCTGTCAAAACATACTTAATGACATTGTAAATTAATTAGTATTACTTTATAACAGTCATGGTTAAAATGAATTAAACATCCACAAAAATAATCAAATATTTAATGTCTTACTACAAATATACTACAATGAGGCTTAATAGCTATAGCATGTTTTATTTAACATAACTTAAACAAAGCTAAGTAAATGTGAGAAAATGTGCATCAGTCGTAAAAGAGGTACATTAAAAAAACAGTGATTTATGTAATATAATTATATTAATTATATAATCTCAGTTTTAACTCAATGGAAACCACCTCAACTTGTAAAACAGTGCCATTAATATAAAGTAAAGCAAAAAAAAAAAAAAAAAAAAAAATCCCCAGAAAAACAAGTGTTCACTGAAACATTTTACCATTTTTTCTTAAGTATTAAAGTATTAAAGCCAGGTGACTTGTATTTCTGTGAACACGGACTGCTTTTCGGAAATCAGAATGGTAACTGCTCAAAACAATGCTGCAAACTCTGTCTTTCACAGTTCCCTAAATAGCAGCTGTCAACGTTTCCATCCTGGACAGAATATAGTCCAGAATATAATTTGCATTTACATTTTGATGTAAAAGTATTGCGTGACTAGGAAGAGCAACAGGTCACACAAACAGTGCACATTGCATAGACTCTATTTGGAACAGTGTGGCCTTGAAGAGGTTCCTTTTGTAATGTGTCAGCATTCAGACAGGAGTCCTTTGGTATCAGTATCTCCAAGCAGGCTTCATGTTGTGGGGCTGATACACTACTGATGTTTAGGTAAACATGGTTTAGAGTCATTCTCTTAGCATCAACCACAGTACAAAATAATAATAATAATAATAATAATAATAATTGGACACATATACAACATTTGAAAACACTGAAGTAAAAACAGAGAGCATAGAAGCTTTAGCATCTATGGCATAATTCTGGAATCACGCAATAGCACCACTGTTCGAATGAGGTCACATCCTTTCAGTTATTCTCTCACTTCCTCCTCCTGACACAGTATTGCCCCTGACATCCGGCAACTAAAGGAACCAATCAGATCACACATAGTTTGATTACATATTTTCTTCCATACTGTATATGAATGTTCAAAATGTAATTTCTGTACACTAATTGACGATATTTTTCTTTTAAGCCAAAAATAACCAATAACAGTAAAATAGATAATGTATGAAGATGTATGTAAATATGCATGTAGAACTATGATTCTTATTTTATGCATATTGTTTTTCATTACCTCTGTACCCAGTCCCCAGTAAGGCCTGCATCGCTGCGTATTTGGCTGCCTTCTGTGCCTTAGCTAGAGAACAAGCAAGTATAGAAAGAGGACTGTTAGTCTCCCATTATGAAGTTAAACGTTGAATGTAAGGGTCAGAGAGTTTGGCAGTTTGGGATTCTGTCCAACTGTGATGTCAGACAAAGTATACAGAGAGTTTCATTTCTTACATTTCTGTCCAGGCCCTGCATATCCTAGGGAACAATAACAGGAAAAGAAATGGTCAGATCAGTTGAACTAGTCCACCAATCAAATTGGTTAGGAAAAACAAGGAAAGGTCATTATTTTAGTGTAGCTGACCAAAATCAAATGAAAGCTCTGGTTTTGTATCGAAAAACTACAAACAAGATCAGGGTTTATGTTATAATAAAATGTATTTGGGTGAATCTAGGTAAAGCAATGGATGTCATTATCATAATTTAATGGGACAATGTTGTAATTTATGACATGATATTTTGTACATAGTGTGTGTAAAACATCATGGCACCTAGTGTGTTTCATCATGGCATCTAGTGTGTTTCATCATGGCATCTAGTGTGTTTCTCTCTATTTTATTGTTTGGGGAGAGACGACAACAGTTAGAGTGAATTTAGAACTTGCCTGGGTAGACTCCACCAGCCCCTACGCCATAACCAGTTCCCCCACCACCTGCTGGACAAATGGGCAAATTACATGCTGCAGGAGATACAGTGTACTGTATACAGTACAGGTCTGCTCAGCAAGAACTCAACTTCAAATGTATTTTATTATGATAGCTTCGATGACAGAGCTGTATCTAACACATTATCTGTTATATTGTTTGATAATTAATATATTAACAATAACAAATAAACATAACATGTAATCATTTTGCTGGAGTCATCCTGGCTGAAACCCCTTTGTGCGGCTTTAACTAATTAAACTGACCTGGTAATCCCCATGCCCCCCCTCCCACAGCCTGGCCTGGTCCTCCACCAGCTCCTACTCCTGTCCCTGTGCCTCCTGCGCCTCCTTCTCCCCTCAAACAGGGAAATGTGAGTCAGTGTCCGTGTCAAACTTCAGAAGCATAGCAAAACAGTCTCACCTCAAACAGGTTATTTGTATAGTGTGTGTGCACTATTTGTATAGTTTTGTAAAGTGTAGGCCGAGCATTGTCAAGTCAGCATAGGGTCCTCATAGGGTCCTCAAAACTTAGAAATCGTTCTTATTATCATATTTCTTCATTATATTATGTTAGTTAACAAAATAATTTCAATGAAATAACCAATAAGCATGAATTAAGCCCTCCTCCCCTTTGCAGGTCTATAAAAAGAGAAGTGGAACCTGCATGTGAGACTTATTTCAGTAAATAAACAGGCCCATATCAAGATGGAGTGGTACTATCTGTGTGTGTGACCTGTGTTCTACCTTTTATAGGTATGGTCCAATAAAAAATACATTCCAGTGTCATCCAAGAAGATTTTACTGAAACTTAGGCTTTTATAAAAAAAAATTTAAATTGCGTGGTCTTAAAGGTTGTCTTTTTATTCATATAATGACATTTTCACCCAACAGGAGCCAGAGAGCAGGCACAGGACCTCACTCACCTGGTCTATAGCCCGTTCCACCAAACCAACCTGGAGGAGAGGAAAGAGTAAAATCCCAGTACAGCCAGTTCTACAGACACCAGGCTGAGAACAGGGTCTATACCCAGACTATTTGATACTAATAATAATGTTGTTAAAAACATTAAGTCTGAGATATCGTACAATTAATTCACCCCATTTGCAGATTTTTGGAGCACCCCAATTGAAAGACCCAGCACTTGTCTATGCAGTTTGCTAACTGAATCAGCAGGACATCGACGTACAATTTAAACCTGAGAAGGTGTATACTTGTCCAAATGGACTCAAAACACTAAAGCTCACTTAAACAATATGAACTCACCTGTGGCCCCACCTGAGCCACCACCTACTCCTCCCGCTGTTCCTGTTCCAGGGACCACTCCGACAGCACCTCCTAGTGGACAGGAGGAATGTTATTTTACCCATGCAGCATATGATATAGCAGAAGTTCATCTTAAATTCATCATGTTTTATTCCAACATTATTTCTTTATGTGTTTATTTAAATACACAATTCCACTTGGTAACTGGAGTTAAAATGCCCAACTGGTTTATGAATGAGTTACAAAGAAATGGTTTCATTTAAACAATTGAAGGCCTAAAATAAGACATGGGCCCAGTTAATATTTTCAAAATGCACCTCAGAGGACAGGGATTTCTCCAATTTACTACAGTAACCGCTTTAGGGTTGTAAGCAATTTTTCAAGCATGCTAAACATCGGCAGTGAATGATACCTGCTCCATAGCCAGCTCCACCCAATGTGGATGCATAGCTTGATTTAGGAGGCTTTCTTCCATATCCACCAGCTCCACCTGGTCCAAAGCTGCTTATTCCAGCTCCACCTGGTCCAAAGCCACCCGGCCCTGTTCCAGCTCCACCTGGACCCACACCACTAGGTCCAAAGCCACCCGGCCCTGTTCCAGCTCCACCAGGTCCCACACCACCAGGTCCAAATCCACCTGGCCCTATCCCTCCGGGTCCATAGCCACCAGGGCGATAGCCACCTGTTCCAGCACCACCTGGTCCAGCACCGACTCCACCTGAAGCAGGTCCTGCTCCTTCCCACAGAGAACGAAAAGATTAGCATGTAGAATGTATAGCACAGCCAGACTAGACATGATGCAATCCAGTGTTACATCTCACCTGGAACATAGCCTGCTCCACCCAATGAGGACCCATACCCTGATGGAGAGTTCACCAGATGGAATCAGTGCTCTGACATTACACACACATGTCTCATGTAATTATCTGGATCTACCTGATTTAGGGGGTTTCCTTGCACCCAGTCCTGCTCCACCTGGTCCAACACCACCTGGTCCAAAGCCACCAGCCCCACCTGATCCAACACCGCCTGGTCCAGCACCACCAACTCCACCTGGTCCAAAGCCACCAGCTCCACCTGGTCCAACACCACCTGGTCCAAAGCCACCAGCTCCACCTGGTCCAACGCCACCTGGCCCCAATCTGCCTGGCCCAGTGCCTGTCCCTCCACCTAAGGACAACATTTAAATGGTAACACAAATAGCTGTAGCCTAGGTTGTTACAGCAAATTAGTTTACAGCTAATAATAATAATAATAATAATACATTTTATTTTAGATGCCTTTCTAAACACTCAAGGACATCTTACATAGCAAATACATAGATATAAAACAGTTGGCTAAAATATACATATTATAGTAATACAAATTTGAGAAATATATACAAAATAAACAAAATAAAATAAAACTAATAGTAGCTAGCACACAGTTAGCATAATAGACTAATTTACATGGCTCTGGTTTCCAGCTCAAAGTACTATAAATTTAGCATAGAAGTTTAGATTCCAGCAATAACCGGCACACATTTAGCATACAGGGCTAGCTTCCAGCTAAAAGCAGCACACAGCATTGGAGGCTAATTTCCGGCTAAAAGTGGCACACATTTAGCATACAAGCCTAATTTGCTAGCATACAAGGCTAGCAAAAGCAGCTGGCATATATGTACAATTATGCACCAACCTATAATAAACAAGTTAACACATTAGGAAACCTCTGTATAAAGAAAAATAATACTCTGAATCTTCTCACCTGGTCCATAACCAGCCCCACCCGCAGGCAATCCATATCCTATGAAGACAGCAGGTGAATTAGCATCAGCAGCATCTTGTTGGTAGTAGTTTGCAGTTCAGTACCTTACCTGATTTGTATGGCTTTCTTTTTCCTGATCCCTGTACCCCAGGGCCGACTCCTGCTCCTCCTGGTCCTACTCCTGCTCCTCCTGGGCCGACTCCAGCTCCTCCAGGCCCATATCCTGCTCCTCCTGGGCCGACTCCTGCTCCTCCTGGACTGACTCCTGCTCCTCCTGGTCCTACTCCTGCTCCTCCAGGCCCATATCCTACTCCTCCAGGTCCATATCCTGCTCCTCCAGGCCCATATCCTACTCCTCCAGGTCCATATCCTGCTCCTCCTGGGCTGACTCCTGCTCCTCCAGGACCGACTCCTGCTCCTCCAGGCCCATATCCTGCTCCTCCTGGTCCATATCCTGCTCCTCCAGGCCCAGATCCTGCTATACCAGGACCGACTCCTGCTCCTCCAGGCCCATATCCTACTCCTCCAGGACCAACTCCTGCTCCTCCAGGGCCATATCCTGCTCCTCCTGGGCCGACTCCTGCTCCTCCTGGTCCATATCCTGCTCCTCCAGGCCCATATCCTGCTCCTCCTGGTCCTACTCCTGCTCCTCCTGGACCGACTCCTGCTCCTCCTGGTCCGACTCCTGCTCCTCCAGGACCAACTCCTGCTCCTCCAGGCCCATATCCTGCTCCTCCAGGCCTGACCCCTGTGCCACCTGGCCCATAACCACCTGGTCCAACTCCAGCAGTGCCCCCATAACCTGAAACCAAAAGTGTGTTTCAGCAATGTAAACAACAAAAGGAGCTTTTACTACGTGTGTTGGTTGTTGTTACTTTTAGGTGGTTTGGCAGCACCAGAACCAGCTCCTGTCCATATTGGAAATCTGGAACCTGGAACATAGTCATGAAAAATAATATTTCAAATATTGTTTTATTTGTCATATTCTTCAATGTTTGTATTCAATATATTGTCTTTTAAATGTTTAAAGGTGTAGTAGATCCAGATTCATGAAATCACTCAAACTCTGTATCTTCTTCTGGGGTGTAGCGTGTGTGTGTGGGTATTGGTTCTTTGGTGATAAAACTATCTTTGCTAAATTTGCTAAATACTCCAAAGGTTGCCTAGCTGGTGTAACTGGAGTATCGTGAGCTCCAGTTTGACTTCGCCTCAAGAATCAGACCAGCTTGGAAATCTCTGTTTCAGTTTCAGGCGGTAAACCAAGTGTGTGGCCAATCAGTGTCGTACTGTTGGTGGTTTAGGTGTGACGAAGGTGACTTGAAATAAACTTGTTAACAACAATGGCGAGTCCTACAGAGGTTAACATAGGTGATATATCAGCAATATAGAGTCAGCTTCATTATAATTTATTAGAAGAGCAAAGGCTTTTCTCATTGTAAAATATATTTCTCCCGACCCTTCTACTGCAAGAGTGAATTTAACAGGCTCTGCTGGTTCACAGGTTCGTCCAATCACCTGCCATGTTTTTTTAAAGCACCTGCCCTTTTAAAACAGTTTTGATGGATGTGGCTAACAGATATATAGATGGATATCCCGCATGTCAGGTTGGGTCTGGCCACGCTCCATTGGGAAGTGTTGTTGAAGTATGCTCCTACAGGGCATAGACCTCTGGTTAAGGTTAAAACTATTGGACAGCGTTCAATTGCCTGTTTTGATCGCCTCATCTAGCTCTACACCATTTTGAAACACGCTTGACTTCAATGTCATCGCACCAACCCATCCTGATTGGACGGCCAGCAGGGTGGCTGTACAAACACTAATGCGAACAGGGTTTCGAGACTGTAATCTGAGTGAAGAATATGTAGCTGTAGCTAGTCGGGCGGAGCCAGGCTGCTTCTTTAGTTATTATGCTGTGCTGAACTGATCCTATCTACACCCTGCAATACATTTTGTGATTATCAACAGAGAGTAACTCACCACCAGGGCCTCCCCCTGCTCCTCCACCAGCACCTCCTCCCTGGCCTCCACCCACTGCTCCAGGACCAGTTCCAAGTCCTCCAACCCCAAGAGTCCCTGCGCCACCTGGACCCACTCCAGGCCCAGTACCGTATCCCCCTGGTCCGGTACCATATCCTCCTGGCCCGGTCCCATAGCCTCCTGGTCCGATACCATAGCCTCCAGGCCCGGTCCCATAGCCTCCTGGTCCGGTACCATAGCCTCCAGGCCCGACCCCCCCGCGACCTCCTGCTCCCAGATTCCCATAAACTGAAAGTTTACATTTACCATTAGGACATAGGCTACAGACCCTTTTAAAAGTGCTTAGGAATTACTGAGGAAATTGTGAGCCAGAGCTATGCTGGTTATGTGATGCAGCTGTGCCTTGAATGCTTGTAGAAATCTCTCTTTTATAAACTAATAATGTATGTAATGTTTGATGAGCAGCAACTTTCTGATGCATACACCACACCACTGTCTCTTTACTGCTACTAGTAGTAGTAGAAAGACAAATGGATGCACTTTGAGTAAACTACTGTAATACTACTTGCAATTTCGAGTGAATATTCTGCTAGAATTAGGTTATTCTCTGACTATACGGTACCTTTGCCCGCCTTCTCTGCTCCCTGTCCCACACCAGCCCCGGTCGGGTAACGCACAGCTACTGTAACAAGGGCATCGTCGTAACATTTAATATTCTAGTGATATTACATAATGTTATGTATGCATGGATAGAAGGACCTACCTCCACCTGGTAAAACTCCACCAGCACCATAGCCTGTGATGGATGACATACAGAATGAAAGACACGTTTCTATGTTATATGTGACCATCAAATGCAGCATATTTGATTAATAAGAAGATTAAATTATAGCTCACCTTTCCCTGGTTTCGGGGTCCCTGTTCCAAGGCCACCTGCACCAGCAGTCCCAGGAGCCACGCCTATTCCCCCTGGACCCCCTCCTTGCTGTCCTCCTGCTCCTGCTGGACCTCCTCCTGCTCCCCCTGGACCTCCTCCGACTCCTCCTTGACCTCCAGTCACACCTCCAGCTGAAGAGACAAAAAAATTAAAATGTTTTATTAGATTGGATACCTGAAACATTTTGACTAAAATAAATTAGGTCATTTGTTTACATCTAGTGTTTAGTCAAATGATAACATTCAAAATGACCTCATAAATAATACTAATTTCTTACCAACATAATATCAATCAATCAATCAATCAATCTTTATTTATATAGCACTTTTCATACAAATTCATGTAACACAAAGTGCTT
>JAODUE010091834.1:0-13838 GCA_027564755.1 Amblyopsis hoosieri | reverse complement strand
GCGACACTCAGAGTCATTAAATAGGTACACACACACACTGACTATTAATATATGTATCTCTAGAACACACGTGTGTGCGCACACACACACACACACACACACACACACACACACACACACACACACAGAGCTTACAAGGTGTCTGTAATGCGAGCAGCAGGGTCTGTCTGAGCATGCAGTGTTGTTATGAACTCCCGCTCGTGTGTGTGTGCGTGTGTGTGTGTGTGTGTGTGCGTGTGCGTCTATCAGAAGCTGCTCTTATAACCATGTCAAGGCTCCAGCTGTTTAAGCATTAAAACCCCTTTGAACAAGCATTTTCCCAGCCAGTTATACCTCCTATGTCGGTCCATAATATTTACTCAAGGAAAATGGACCGCATGTATATAGTGCTTCGCTTTACAGTATAGCCTTACATTCACACACACTCCAGCCATGCACTGCCTGACCAGGCACAGTGGTCAGGTGGCACCTTGTCTTGCTCAGGCAGCCTTGACACTTGGTAGGGCATTAGTGGGGTTTGAACCGACATCTTCTCAATAATCTGTCACACAGCGCTACTCACTGCGCCACTGTTGCAAGACAGCAAATGTATATTTTTATTACGTTAAAGACATTAAGACAAGGCTCTTTTCATTTTAAGAGACTTTTGTTTACAAAGCAATACATGAAACAACACAGCAATACTCCTAATGTACCCCCTAACGTACAAACGCTGCTCTGTTGTACCAGCACCGGTACAACACTGCTGTTGTGCCGGCGCTTATGCTTAAATGTCCGCTCTGTCTTTCCCCACTCTGAAAACACGATGCTACATTGCGCAAGTGCAAAAGCTGTAGACGTCTTTTGCAAAACCATTTTGGGGCCGTTGTCGCTGATTCCTACGTTTTTATTTAAAGGCTCACTCCTCGATTGTGTTGCAGAAATATTTGCTAAATCGTCTCTGACAATGCCAAACATCTTTTCTTCGCTGATGACTCTTGTTTGGTGTGGTTTTCGTGGATTGGGTGATTGAAGTCTGGAGAAACGAGACATATCTGCACAATTTATTGTTTTGAGCGTCAGCAGCGTGTGGAAGAACCACACAACAGCCTGGCCCCTCCTCCTCATGCTGGTCACCATGGTCACACACTGCTGTGGGATGGCATCACGTTCTTCAACCAGCATTTGACACAAGTCAGCCAACGTGGTTGTCTTGGTAACTGGCATGAACAGCATGTCCAAGCTGACCCCACAAGGGTTCACAAATGTTTGCTCGTAGTTTATAAAGTATGGGAGCTGCTTGTTAAACAAAACTAAACATACAAAAAAAATCATTTTACAGTGATGGCTTTAACCACGAGGGTAATACCGAACGCAAATTGAGGACATTTCCTTTAAAGTCACTCATATCCTCTCATGTATGAAACGACAAAATAAAGGATGATTCTGGCTTTTATGCATCTGTACTCATGGAGGTTGCACATTTACCTAGCCATGTGTCCTTTACATCACATTTCTTCACAGCAAGAGCGGTGTCATGTATTACTGAGTAGAGGTGGGGGGAAAAGGAAATATCGCCTGAGGAGATATGAAAATTGGTAGACTAGAGAATTTATCAGGGCTCTGACTTGACTCTGTGAGTAAGCACATCTGCTATAATTGCTTTGGGCAAGCTGTGAAATATGCGGCACTTGTCATGCATTTACAGCCAAAATAAAAAATATTGTTTCAAAGGGAAAACGGTGCTATGTTTGTGCCCCCAGGGCGGTCTCGACAGGAGACCACTCTGAATACAAACGACAAGAAGAGCAAAAGGGTGATGACATGGTGATGATAATGGCACACTGTTATGTCCGAGGATAAACACACATCGCCTCGTGAGACCATCCTGATCTTGCGAGCTTCAAATGAATTGACATTGAAATGCGTTGCGGTGCAAATACATTTCAATCAAACTTCCTTACATACGATTGGACCTCCTACCTTTATCTCACCCAATCAGAACGTTTAAAATCAACAAGAGCACCGGTAGAAACCAAAACATACGACATACCGCTGATGTCGTCATCGTGGCAAAAGATGCCGCGGACTGGCTTGATTGTGGGAAACACTTCTGCATTGAGGATTCCAGGCTGATAGCCTCGCGAGACCATCCTGATCTCGCAAGCTTCAGTTTAATTTCGCCATAAGAATCAGTCTGGAAAGCATCGGGATCATTTTGAATGTGTCGAGTAGCAACTGAACTTTCCAACCAGTGTCGTGTTTATAGCTATATGGGCGTGGTTATCCAACCAGTGTCGTGTTTATAGCTATATGGGCGTGGTTATCCAATCAGCGTCGTGTTTATACTGTAGCTCTATGGGCGTGGTTTTCTAATCAGCGTTGTGTTTATAGCTGCACTGACGAGGTTTAGGTGTGCCAACCATGGTGCAGACGGCGATAACGACCAGATGGTTCAAGTACAGCCATTCACAAACAGTTTCAATGTACGGCTCCCCAGATGGACTTGTGACAGGTTACCAGACTGCTTGCTGCAAAATGAAATTAGAGCTTGTGAGATAAGCACTGGCCTGTAATGAGAAGCTCGCTGGGTGTGGGATTCAGCCTTGTCAATCGTCTTGGTCATGTGTTGGTGTGTTGGTAGTGGACATGAATCTGAACGCTGCTGCCCAGAATGAAAAGCAGATAGCTACTTATTGCATGAGTGGGATTTGCTGATGTGGACGTGTGTGTATCTGTCAATTAAATAAAATGCAATAAGATGAAGAAGTACAGCGAGACGTTATTTGCTAGCAATACAGACGCACCTGAGTTTATAGTGTATTGTCCTGTAGGTGTTTGGCTGATTGGGGTTTCACAATGGCTCTAATGGCTTTCACTCCAACAGGAGTGTGTTTTCACTAGGAACTCGTCATCCCAGCAGCTCATGTGTCAAATACGGTATTTACACAGCTCACGCTCACCGCCAAATCCCTCCCTGAGGCTGCGTGGACTGCTTGGCTGTGTTGACAGCACATGGATGGAGGCTGGCCCATTTCACTTCATCCAGTAGATCAAACTAAAACTGTGGACGCACGTCAGGAACAGCTCTGGCAGTGAGCTTGAGGCTGGGCTCTGTGGAACAATTCATTCACAGCGTGTTGAACGATTCACAACGTTACACCTGTTGTGAAACCTATAATGGAAATTTAAACGTGTATTTATAGTGCTTACGTGTGCGTTTTGCTCTTTTTAAAATGTAGATATTTTACGCTATATTTGTTTTACTCTTTAAAACAAATAAAACTGCTTTGTGCCTTGCTGTATGAATTGTACAAATAAAGCTGCCCCTTGCTTTGCCACAACTCATAATAGATATCTTGTGATAATAAACCAGTGAATAAATAACTAAACACTAGACACTCTGCTGCAGAAGTGAGAGTTTGCAATAGGAATATAGTTTGTAAGATTTGGTTATTAGAAAATCTCCCATTGTTACGGTTCGGAGGCAGTAAGGACCAAAACACAAGTCTTTCCTGGGCGTAAACATAAAAACTAGGGGCGGGCGGGCAGGCAGGCAGGCCCACGTACACCGAACATACAACAACAATCCTACAAAGACTATGGAAAACACTAGGACTTATAAACAGGGAGACAAGACGGACCATTGGACAGGTGAAACTAATAACAATTATCAACATGGGGCAGTAACTGGAAAGACACCCAGGGCATGACCGTAACCGTGACACCCATTTTGGGCAGGCTATTTACTGGTATAGCATAATACCTGTATGATCAAATTTTCGTAAAATTCCTTATTAAACTGTGGAGTCAGCTTGCGTAAGCTAATACATTTTTTTGTTATATTCAGAGAATTTCTCTTCACGGTCCGCTGCCTGCCTGTGTGCGCGCTGAAAAAGTCTGTAAACGGGAGCACAAGCCAAGTGGTGCGAACCGCACCACATAACACTATCCCAACCTTATCCATGCATGTCCAATTTGGGGGCAGGGGAGCTACTGAGGGAGCACCCTATGGCACTGAAAGGAGAGGTCCCCAGACCATATAGGGTGCTCCCTCAGAAGCTCTGCCCCACACACTGGAAACTAACGTATTGTCTAACCCAGGTAAGGCTCTTCTTGTTTTTAATGTATTTTGTAGTTGTCATTACACCTTCCCAGGGACTGCAGTTAAAAATGAGCCAAGAAGGCTTAACTGGCACACTAAATGTTTATTAATGTGCACTGTCCTTGTAACTTAAAACTGAATGAATAGATTCCCCAAGGACACATCTATTCATTTAATGCATTCTGAATAGCTGGTTCAGTTTGTGTTATCGCTTGAGGAGGAATGTTACAAGGTCCAATGAGGAGCAGAGCTGGAATATAATAACAGTAACTGTAGTATTCGGTTGTAGCAAAAATATTATAATGCAAAGAAAGATAGAGAAATGTAATTCAGGTCTGTGGGAGCAAACGTGAAACCGTTCTGATCTTAAGTGGGTGTGTCACCTTACACCACTAACAACATTATGCATTGACTTGCATGGAGCGCTGGGAATATGTGATCTTATCCTATGGGATCCAAACCCCCTCCCGCTTCCAACAGTCAAACGCAGAAGTGTCTTAACGTTGGCAGCTCTCGCTCCACTATTCTATCTGTCTGTAGAAGCATTCATCAGCCTTTCAGAAGAGAAAACACTTGTTTTCCACTGAAACAATTCCAAATGACGCCGTCTGAAGTATCCAGCAGTTACATTTGAACCCGGCAAACATATGCTGTTCTACTCGTCCCCATTGACGGTCTATAGGGTGTGACGCCATCTGCACCCTTCAGTGTGTCACGACGAGCTCAGAACCAGCCAGCCTTTTGAGACAGCGAGTGCCGGGAGCATGTCTTCGGTATAATACCCCAACATGAATATGAAAAGGGAAGCTCCACGCTGGTTCTCTATAGGAGACACACTGTCGCTTCTATGACTGGGAGCTACGTCACTGTGTGAGTCATCTTCTCTGCTCTTTGCCATAAAAACACTTCACATCCAATTAAAACCTTTCTGTGATGAAAAGCCACATAATACCTGCACCTCAAATGGTGGCAATTTGCAGTCTAATGATCCACAAGCACATATGCCTTCTGCCCGATGACTAACCAGGACGATGACAATATGTGGAGGCCTACAATATCTGGATATATTTCTGATGCCATATCATTTGCAAAGAACACTCTAGCCCTCTAACCTCTAGATGGATTATAAATTTAATATTTATACTGCCAAATTAGTTTTTTGCTGCCCTTTCACAGTGGTGATGTTTACATTTACAGCATTTGGCAGATGCTTTTAGCCAAAGCAACTTACATACATTTGTCATTAGTTGGACAGGTCAAACACCAACAATTGTAAGCAACCAATATTATACCACAATAGTCACAGCATTTTCTCATCATGTCTATTACCACGTCAATATATAATTACATCATCCAACAAAGGTTCTAGTGGCCTTAACAGTAGTGCCTAATACTAAAGTTCTAAGTACATAAGAGCAGAATAGGGAATTTTGTATTATTATTATAGAGTAGGGTAGAGAGAAAATGAAACTTGAGTTAGCATTGAGTGCTAGGAGATGGAGAGGTCGCTAGTCGAGGTATCGAGGTGGATTGTGAAGAGTTGTGTCTTGATTCTCTTGCAGAAGATGGTCCAATGGTCTGGTCCTCTTGTCGGGACAAGACCATTGCTTGGAGGTAGCTCGGGACATTTCTCTTTACTGCTTTGTAATAATAATAATAATAATAATAATAAGCTTTATTAGTAGAGCACTTTTCACGTACATAGTGCTTTCACAAGGGCAAATTCAATCAAATATACATGATAATAGAAAACATCAAAGTATAGTAAGTAAAAATGTTTAAAAGATTAAAAAGATTCAAATAAAATCAAATAAAATAAGGGAAGGCTCTCTTATAAAAATCTGTTTTAAGAATGGACCAAAAGAGTTCACAGATTCAGCTGACCTGATTTCAAGCCAGTAAGCCAGTACCAGTGTATTAAACTGGATGTGGGCTGCAATGGGGAGCTTGTGAAGTTCTCGGAAGAGTGGGGTTACATGGGAGAACTTCTGCGGCATTTTGAACACACTGTAAGGGTCTGGTAGAGCATGCTGGTAGCCCGGCTAACAGAGAGTTGCAGTAGTTAGTAGGGGTCCTGACACAGATCCTTGTGGGTCCCCTCTGTTTAGTGGGCAGGGTTTGTCCGGGTTACCGTGGCTACCTGCGTGGTGTCATGGGTGAAGGTCAGGGATGCATCCATCAGAAGGACCTGAGTCCCTAGCTTGACCTCAGCACCAAACAGTCTCAAGCAGAGGTTGTCTGGCGTGTCCATGTTAGCTTGTTCCCACTAGCCTGTCCTTGTTAGCCTGTCCTCACTAGCTTGTCCCTGCTAGCTTGTCCTTGTTACCCATGACCCCAATAGCCTGTCCCCACTAGCCTCTCCTTGTTAGCTTGTCTACGCTAGCCTGTCCCCATTAGCCTGTCCCTGTTAGCTTCTCTACGCTAGCCTGTCCCCACTAGCCTCTCCCCGTTAGCTTGTCTACGCTAGCCTGTCCCCACTAACCTGTCCCTGTTAGCTTCTCTACGCTAGTCTGTCCCCACTAGCCTGTCCCTGTTAGCTTGTCCCTGCTAGTCTGTCTCCACTAGCCTGTCTCTGTTAGCTTGTCCCCATTAGCCGTTCTCCTGCTAGCCTGTCAGTAGTATGTTTTGTAACTGCGTCTGTGGAATCTAATGTTCTGTGGCTCCTCAGGGCTCCGTCCACTGGGCCCTTTGGCTCGGGATGCCAACATCAGTTCTATCTGCAGCCTCGCACTTCATTAATGCTGGCTGAGTGGACCAGGCACCCAGAGGGCCTTGGGTTTGAAACCCAGCTGCATGAGTTTGCATCTTCTGCTCTAGTATTGTTCTGTTGTTGTTGCCTTATCGACACCTTTCTTGTGTAGGCTATGTTTCGATGTTGTTGTGAGTTCTAACCTAAGAACATTGTTTATCACATATATCATGTGATTCATGTGAAGTGGATGTCCTACACGCTTTGGTCATCTCCTTCACCAGAGGATATGTCCCTGTTAGGTTAACATCCCTGCCATAGCCCTGAAGCAAGGTGTCCTGGCCTAAGAACTGGAGCTGGTCCACAGACACCAATGGCACAATTCCCACACAAGTCACACATACGATGAAACAACTACAAAGATTAAGCAGATAAAGATAATGCATTAGCTTACTTCCTGTTTCCAACTTCCTGTTTCTGCATGGATGTACTACTGTAGGCCAATAGTCACGGGAATTAAAATATCACTCTTAAAACGTGTCGTAAAACGTGTGCGACTATACTTTGTTTCCTGCTTTTGAAAAGGAGTTTTTTCATAGTTGTTGAAAGCTTAATTTGTTGCCCATTGAACTTCATTACAAACACTGTGAGAAGAGAGCATCAGCAAAATGCCTTCTCAATACCGAAGCTGTCACCGCTGATATTGTGCTACACCGTTAAAAATGACAGGGAGCCACATTTTTAATAAGGTTGAAAAACACTTTAGCTTTCGTCTAGGAACTAATATCCCCGACGTTTAAACTGAAATTTAACCAAACATACCAGTCAACTAGTCTAAAAGTAAGAAAACATTTTCACTGAGAAAATATTGCATATATTATGAGAGAATGTTAAGCACACTGTGTAAAATAGTATTTTAAATGTTGACATATTTGCGCCAGCGGCATTTTAAATGTGTGCGCTTATTGACGAGTCATTAACAGTGTGAAATTGCTCTTATTTCAAATTGCTCTTATAATACACACAATATTTATTTTGGACAATGTTTAACAATTTGTAGTTATACAAGATACGTTTAACGGACTACTTGTGCGGGTACCGACTAGCGACGGTAGCAGCGTTTCATCGACTAGTCGATGAAACGCCCTCAACATCCCTCAGATCGTCTCAGATCAGTGCAGGAAGGTGTTCTTCCCTCCAGTCCCCACGCTCGCTGCTCAGATTTCAGCACAGATGTGAGAGTGGCCATTTGTATCCGGGCTGATCTGTTTAGACTCTAATCTAACACAGAGTACAGCTTTGGCCAGCCTGACCCGGAATGACCTCTTAAATCCCGTCCACTGCTCCAGATATAGCCACTTGTTCTCAGGACGGGATTACCGTGGAAACCTGCAGCTATACGGTTACGTAACACTGTCGTCAGTAAAGAACAGATGGTACGATTCCTTCTTAATCCGACTTTTTTGCTTCTGTGTGACCCTTGACCCTAAAATGAAGTGGTTTTGTTTTTGTTTTTTTAAAAGCACCACACACATCTCACCTACACATGGAGTAATCTGCACACAGTGTGAGTGATGGTCCTGATCTGCTCTGCAGTTTAAGCCCTTTGGTTTGAAGTCTAAAAATAGTGCCTGTCCCTTTTGTGAGGCGTTTGTGAGGCGTTGTGTGTCTCCAGCGTATCCCTGGGCGAGCACCTGCAGTGGTATTACAGGCTGGCAGGCTGTTTATCTGTCTTTTCTTATCTGCCTGTCTTTCTGACTATCTCTGCTTCTCTGTGTGTAGAAGACACACACAGAGACAGACCTGTCTCTCTGCTTGTCTGTCTATCTATTTGTCTCTACTTGTCTATGTCTGCCTGTCTGTCTGCCTGCCTGTCTGTCTGTCTGCCTGCCTGCCTGCCTGCCTGCCTGCCTGCCTGTCTCATGTCATGTTCCAGTCTTGCTGGGCAGCACCATGTGATCTGACCTGGGCAGCATCATGTGATCTGACCTGGGCAGCAACACCATGTGATCTGACCTGGGCAACACCATGTGAATGTGCTGGTCCTGCTTCTCACAAGCTTTAGCTCATTAGCCGGCCTCTGCTTCGCGTTCGGCACGTTTCATCACCGCCGGCGAAGCGGTTTCTACGGTAATCAAGTCCGAATGGAGTCAGAATGTCACTCGTTACTTCAGGGCTTGTCCTGCTGCCATATAATTTGGTGAAATAAACCCTTGAAATGATATTGAACGTTGTGATATTTAAATGTATTGAAAGTCACAGATTGACATTTGGCATGAGGACATTTTCTGGTAAAAATATCGCCAGCCCGGGTGGTGCGGGTCGGGCATACACAGTAGGCTCTGAATTGATTCAGCACAGAATAATGGAAGCCGATGGAGGCATGAATTCATTAAATACAGCGACCAGGGTGATGATTGTGTCCTGAAGGGGCCCGTGCGGAGGTGAGGAAGCTCGTCTTCCCCGTCTTTGTAGCTCAATCCCGGGCGAGGCCATTTTCTCTGCAGGGCAGGAAGTGGCACAGGAAGCCAGTGCACAGCCGCGCGGTGACTCTGGGATAGGTGACTTTGACAGGAACACAGAGTCCACCCCGTGCCTCTCGACGCAGGGAGGAGAGGAGGGGGGGGGGAGTGGTGGGGTCGTGGAGTCACATTCTTCTTGGGGACCGGGCCCTTCATGCATTATTAAACAGTCTGCTGGTTCTCATAACAGGGCAATATTTACCCGGGGGTCTGGCACATCCGCGGCCCGCCGGACAGATGATACCGAGTGAGGACACACCCACCGGCTAAGCTAGCAACAGCAGGCAGCCTCTTTGTTTGACTGATGCAAATCTGTGTGAAGCCATCTATATCACACACCCCTGGATTCTAAGCATGCTCATATTTTACCTGCCATACGCTGCTTTAAAACACCATGACAGCAACATGAATGCCCAAGACAACCAAACCTATGCTATTATGTTTATTTTACATCACATTACAAGTACACACCAGATGATATAGAGCTCATATCTCATCATATGGTCTTATTATCATACCGTCATTATCATACATTTCACCAAACAGTTGCTTTAACGGTCTTACATATGATATTTCAACATTAATAGCAGCAGACAACTGCTTCAATATGAAAATATATAGTGGAAAATGGTGTCCTGATCAGAGAATGACATCACACTCCCTATGTGTGTGTGTGTGTGTGTCCTCTCTTCTTTGTTTACATAGCGGGGTCGTTAGTGCATGTGTGTGTGTACATTTGTTTTGGTCTGAGACGCTGGTACTCTAGTGCGCCATCCAGTGGCAGACCGGATCATTCATCTGGGCAGATGGGTGATGTTCCTCTGTGCCTGGTGCCTGCTTGATAACCCCCCCCCCTCCCTCCTTCATCCCGCACCCACGGCTATCCTCCGTCCTCTCAGCAGCGCTAAACAACATGTGCACGTCAAGGTGTCTCCGTGGTGATAGGAGCTGTCGGTTGCCAGAGCAACGAGGTCATGAGGTGAGGTTAATCTGCTATGGTGATGGGAAGTCACCTCCGCGTGAGTGCTGCCGGCCAGTTTGGAACGTTAGAACGGGAAGGTGCAGTCAGCGATGCTGGAGAAAGACCAGACAAATACACCCCCCACCACATTGGAAATGTATTGTGCTCCACAGCAGCGCTGTGTAGAAACACCAGATTATTTTCCCTGCGCACACAGAATGGGCAGCTAGCTAGCGCACCGTGTGTAGCATGTGAATGACAAAAAGTGAATTGCTTACAATCGCTAGCTTTACATATTAGGTGTTAGGATCAATTTTAAATATTGATTTCGAAACGTGGAATATGATTTAAAGGTAGCCTACACTCCTTGCTTTGTGTCTTGAATTGTCCTTGTTGTTATAAAGCGTTTTCCTTGGGCTGTTGACAGTTTTCATAGAAATCATAAACATAAACCAGACTATTACTATTCTATCCTAATTACTTGACTGAATAATACAAATATTAGTTACTCTGTAGCACTGATAAAGAAAGATACTGGTTTCATACATCTCAGTGCAGTGATAGCTGATCAATACTTTTTGAAACGCCACTAGACTAGTTGTAGGGAGCTAGTTGTTCCATATCATGGTGTGTGTATGTGTGTGTGTGTGTGTTTGTGCGTGCATGCATTTGTGCGTTCCTGTGTGAATGTCCTTGTAGCCGTCAGTGGTTTGTTATGTTTTTATAAATATATATAATACATTTCCATGTTGTTTGGTTCTTTGGTTATGATAATTTTATTATTACAATTTAAAGATATTTATCTACAAACTGTTACTGGTGAGGTTATTATATTTAGTAAAATCCTTGAATTACAAACAGGCTTCTCTGTATTTGATCAAATGTTCTGTAATCTTTTATATATTTTTCTGCAGCTGCATACGGATATTAATCTTTCGTTCAGTCACATGCACACTGTACATCACTGACTGTGTGTGTGTGTGTGTGTGTGTGTGTGTGTGTGTGTGGACTGGTGAATGCGATGGCAGCACTGCAGAATGTCAGCAAACACAATCACCGCACCAGTAATGCTATTGGCTTTATACGCAGTGCCTCCAAATAAACCCAGCAGCACACAAGTGATGTCTCACTCATGGCGGCTCATGCTTCTCCGTGAAGGTGATGGATGCAGAGCAAGCTGCTATTTGCACGGCCCGTGTGTTGTTGTCATCTTTGGGCTGCAGCCATGATGGTTTTAAATCAGCCATTTGAAGAAACCCCTCCTCCATGGTCTAATGTAACTAGCGATCATATCTGGTCTACAGAGTGCTCAACGCGAGTGGCTCTTATCGCTGCCTCCCTGTCACGTGAGCCTACCTGTCACGTGAGCCTACCACATGCAGGCATTCTGTACCGTGCAGTAGATAGACACAGCTGCCTGCACTCCGCAGATTGTACCATCTTGATCTGACCCGTGGATATCAGAACTCCCCAAGGGAGGTCGCAAGGTGCCTTTACGTGTACAGAGGGTGTCGTTTTTATTAGATTCATGTGAAATGTGGCTACATTACGGTATATGTCTTAATAAATGTTGCCATATGTAATGAGCCGCTTCTGTTTGGGGTCAAGGGTCAATAGGTTTGTCTCTCCCACTGTTATTAAACAGTGTTTCAGGCCTTTAAACTGTCCTCTCATGATTTATTGTGACTGCATTTCATTTCAGAGGAAAACAACGGCTTTATAATAATTTCTCCCTCATGTAAGCGCTTATTTAACGTACAGCAGTAAGCGCAGAACAATTTGTGTTTGGAGCTTCTTGTTTTCCCTGGGCTGTGTTCATGCTTGTAGGTCTGACTATTATACAGTGTGTTTATTGGAGGTGATATCTGCCGTTGCAGTGAAGCCTGTCTCCAACCACCCAGGCTATGAGTATAGTAGACTGGGACAGATCAGGAAGGTTGAGGGGAGAGAAAACCCTGGTATAGTGCATGGAGGACCGTAGAGGAAGAGGCTATACTGTGTGCGGCTGTATAGGATGGACATAGTCTCCGCAGAGGCAGCCTTTACCTACGTAAAGTCTGGGACACAGCGCTGGCTAACTGCGTGAGTACCCGCCTACTTAACAAGCAAGGTATTTTGATTGACATGCACGAAGACCAACTACGTAACTCAGTGACCAAGTCAGAAGTTAAACTTGCAATGACGAAACATTGACAACATGACTGGCTGTTAACAGGTCTTGTAAACCGATACAATGTGTAGGCTATGCTTACTGATTACAATACATGTTTCATTTTAAATGAGTAGATAAAGCACTGCGCAATCGTTGCACCAGAAAATACAAAGACATACTTGAGTAAGTGACATTGCTAACATCCTGCGTTAAACACAGATCGGTATCGGACAAGATAAAAGTATTGCACAATTCTTTTATCTTGTCTAATACTGACCTTGTTTTTGTTTTTGATCTGTGTTTAACGCATATGTCATATGTCATGTGTCATGTGATAAGAAGTTGTACATGTGTGGATGAATGCTGTAAAATGCAAATGTATTGCCCTTTTAGGGATCAATAAAGTTTTCTACATCTAAATCTGCATCTACATTCAATGGATATCAACAGAATTACTTCCTGAAAGTCAGAGAGTCCCGTGTCGAGCTTACATGGTTATATACGGTATGCGTTCAGCACAGTTGCCTATGTGACATAGTGCTAATGAACAGAAGACGCTGAGACTAGGATGGACAGAACGCAGATGAGATGTACAAGGTACTGTACAGTACCAGTTTGTACATGTTTATAGTGTATTAATTAAAGGCAGGGTCATTCTCAAGAACGCTTGCTAACTTAAAGCTCAAATCAAAACAGTATCCCTCCGCGGTGCTGCCTCACACATTGAACTGCACTGTGAAGCGTAGTACTACGACTATGTTGATGTGAACGGTGTTCGTTTATGTTCCTGTTTACGGAGCCGGGACTGTGTAGAAGTACCGGGCTATTTTTTCAACACACGTAGAGGACGGTAAGATAGTGAAACGCCAGAAGATATTTGTTGAATTGGACAAATAGACTATCAAGGTTACAATAGCTGACTTTAACTTTAAGGCTACCTTACTTTACCTTACCTTCCTCTCATTCTCTATCTCTCTCACACACAATCACACACGCACGCACGCACACACACACACACACCTTTAATTATAAATGAGACTCTGGAAGTCAGACAGGTCTCTCACCACCACCACCAACAACACACATTTACATGCAGCGTGAGCGTTATTGTGCAGCTCCCTCACTGCTGCTGCTCTGGGCTTGAGGGCACCTCAGTGACCGCTATACGGCAGACACAACCTGGAGGTCAGCGGACGTGAGTCTTCTTCGCTGGTGGCCTTGGTCAAATCCAATGGTTTTAAATGAGCAAAGAATACAAGTAACATAACTACACCAGTAGATGGCAATGGACAAAAGAAGGTATGATCGTTAACCACAGCGAGGTAGAGTAACCCCGGAATTCCACCAGAGTTTTATTGAGGACTCTCTAAATGGTCTGTCTCCTCTATATAATGTCTCTGGTACTTCTCCCATAGAGTTCTATTGAGGAC
>JAODUE010091823.1:0-13838 GCA_027564755.1 Amblyopsis hoosieri | reverse complement strand
ACGGCTTGTCTGGGGCGTGGCGGCAAAGGTAAATCCTTCGCCAAGACGCATCAAATTGTTGTAACTTCTCCATACATGCTCAAATCTGTACCAAAATTTAATAGATTCATAAGAGTCCCGCCCTGAACACATGTACATGTACATGTCTATTTACCATGCCCATCAAAATTTATTAAAATAATTTTGATAGACTAAGTTGTTTGGCTACAATCGGCCAATACATTTCAAAGGCGTGGCCTATTTAATAATATCTTGTGCCAGGATTGTCTGATCTTCACAAAACATGGTAAGTACATGTGGTGCCCTAATCTGAAACTACTCTCTCATTTTCGACACATTTGTCTACTAGGGGGCGCAATAACAATAACATTCACATTTTGGGCTGTATTCTTGTAATGCTTTGACCAATTTACATGAAACTTCAAGTAAATATTCCGACAAATATCCATTTGACCCTCAAGAAGTTTGGTGCGCGTGGCTTGCCATTAATCATGCCTACCATCAAATACTGCCAATCAGGAAGTGATGCTGTATCTTTGACAGGCCTCATCCGATTGACATGAAACTTGACAGCCGACCTCTCCTCAGTGAGCTGAATTTCCTCAAGAAGTTTCATCAAAATTTCTCCTGTCGTTTCTGAACAGCGCTAACTATAATATCAAAATCTGATCACAAACTGCATTTCTGCTTATAACTTGTTTAAAATCTGTCTACGAGTGTAATATTAGATGAATACTGCAGTTTGCTTTTAGTCTTGTTCACGTAGGTTACATAATAAACAAATTTTAAACAAATTGTTTATTATGTCATATCGCACTGTGTGAGGTCACGATGCGTCAGGTTAGATTTTCAGCCATCTTGGTTTTTCTTGAAAGCATACTTTTACAAACTCTTCCTCCACCATTAGTTCAATCTTCACCAAATTTGGTGTGGATCATCTATAGGCCATGCTTATTAAATTCTATAAAAATAATGCTGATCGACATTGTCGTTTGGCTACAATCGGCCATTAAATGTACACTGTGTGGCCTATTTAAACTTATAATTATTTCTTAAAACAGGAATGTTTGATCTTCACAAACCTTTTGTAAATACATGTGGCAACCTGGTTTAAAGAGCTTCCCTTAATTTCGTCACATAACAATTAACGTAACAATTTTAATGACATTCACAATTTGTTCTGTGTTTTTGCGATGCTTTGACTAAATTGACATGAATTTTCAGCCAACCCTTCAGACTCATGACCCTTTGACCCTCAATCTTTGGTGGCCGTGGCTTTCCAGTAACCTCGCTTTTGATTCCATCAATAATACCAATCATGAGGTTTCATGTCATGCATCCGATTGAAACTTGACACACGATTTCTGTTCAATGTGTCAACCCTTCCCAAGAAGTTTCATTGGACCTGCATATGTCAATTTATGCTAAACCTGGTAGTAAAATTGCTAGGGTTGCCCTGAGTGTGATAGAGTCCTTCTTGACCATGCCAAACTTGATGATTGCTGCGAAACCAGGTTGGTGAACTGCTATGGGTGCCCTGGGTATGCTAGATCTCATTCTGCTCATGCCGGATTGCCCAAAGCTAGGCTCGACCATGGTTGCTTGCAGCTATATTTAATATTATTATTATTATTTATTTTTGATTATTAATATTCTTCTCCGCTTAAAGTGTTTGGACAGCCAAAACTGTAAGGTCCAGAAACACCAAACTTCACCACATGACCACAAATTGCCCCCACTACTCAGAGCCCCAAATTCCAGGTACTGCGCCTATGGGTGGCGCTATAGCAATCACTTTTGCCTTTTGACACATATCTCGCCCACATATTACTTCTTCTTCTTCTCATTCTCTCAAATATTCTGCATATTTTCTTCACTGGTTCTCTGCTGTAAAAATGTCTCCTTTCCACACTATTTCCAAAAAACTCAATGCTAATTTAAAATGAACTAGTCTGAGACTGCTCATCCGAATCTCACAAAATTTGGTTGACATCATCTAGAGACAATGGTAACAAAAAGTTATTTCACAGACCTTTGACGGATTTGCCCATAATTACTCATTGACCTATATCTTCTGATCCCATGGTCTGAACATAACGAAACTGTACACGCACATTTTCTTTGAAAATCTTTAGAAGATATCCAAATTTCGTAACATTTCGCTTATAGGGGGCGCTACAATTAATACTTATCAATATCTCAATAACCTTTAGATATAACAAAACATTTTTTGTTCAGTTATACCTTTGGCCATTTGCATATATTTCCTAAAGTGCCAATAAGCTGGCTGACCAATTTTGCCGATAAACGGCTAATCGAAGTTTAAAAGCATGTAAGTTCCGCTGTGAACATCAAATCGACATGAAATTTGGTACATACATCTATGATGTCACAAAGAACGGTTGTACAAAACAATGGGACAAATAGCCGTTTTGTTTATTGACTCAGTCAAAGTTTTGTTCAAGGTCACGAAATTTAAGTGACCTTAATAATTCACTCTGAATGTCCAATCAACATCTTAATTAGTACACAAATGTATGGCATCATAATTGTTAGATTCTCATGAAAACAATTCACAAATTACCTATAATAATCATTACAATCAGTACAATAACAATCATAATAATAATTTTATCTGTCACTGTGATACACTATGAAATTCAATGTTTTTTTTTTAGGACAAAACAAATGTGTACATAGAACAGTTTTCAAGGCCAAGCAGGTAAAATGAAATGTTGCAATACACAAGGTAGGTTGGTTCGAATCCAGTTTTAATCCTGCAATCTCAGAAAGTCTGAAAAACCTATTTTGAACAACTAGTCCAAGACTGCAACTGAGATTAGAACGGAATTCTGTATAAAGCATCTCCATACCATACTTTTGAATATGTCATATTCAGATATTCACATTTATGTTTTGTAAAAAAACAAAAACAGGCCTTTTAGTTACAACTGCTTCAATGGTCGAGTGGATAAGGTAGCCTGTTGCAGATATGAAGGTAGTTAGTTTGAATCCAGCTGGTTCGTCCATTTTCAAAATTACACTCAAACTGTTGATGAAATTTAAGATTTTCATGCATGTCTGTTGGCTCTGAAGACAACATTTAAATTATCTGGATATCTGCTTATTACAACCATACATTCAATCATGATTATATGTCCAAATCCTAAATCTCTGACCTTTTATTTGGAGCAGACATAACGTTTTGCAAAAAGCAGATAAGAAATATCCAAATAATACTTATTCAATGTTTCACAAAAGGCCATATGATTTTAGGGCAGGTCCCCTTTATGGTCTACTGGTAGAATTGTACAATTCAATGCAGTTCAATTATATTTTTTGAAGGAAAAAAATGCCGTTACTGCAGTATCTCCAATGGCGTAGCGGTTTATCAACTCTGTCACAAAATTGAAGGTTGTGAGTTCAAAGATTTCTTGTGGAGGCAGCCTGGATATTTGGCTATATTTCTGTGACATCTCTGCTGCTGTAAAATCTTTACTAAAATGTCTGTTTGCATTTTCTCCTCAAGGGTCCTTAACTCTGGGTCATGCTTGGACCCCGATCGTTGCCGCTTGCGGCTATATTTGTACCTATAACAATAAGGCTTATCGTGTTTGGCCTGTTTAAAAGGACAATGTGGCCTGCTACTACATTTTGTAGGCTAGCAGTCCAATGGTGGCAGAAACAATGCTACTGTAGCATACTATGAACAAAAACAAAGAAACTGATTTAGAAAACAAACGTGCCCACCACACTATGGCAACTGAATACATTTAACCAGCTGATATCTACTGGTCAGCTAATGCAAGCGTAGCTGCATCACAATTCAATACGTAACATTAGAAATAAATTAATAGTTCACTACCGTAAACAGCACAATAGTTATCTGGCAAAAATGCGTAAACATTTGACTAATTAAAATTACACACCATTAGTGAAATGTATAAACATCTTATCCACCACCTAAAAGATGTTGCCGGCTTCAAGAACGTCAGTCGAGGAAGAATGTATCCCACTTTATCTGGTAAATACGACCTGTGATTGGACTACACATCCAAAGAGTAACCAATAAGCAAAAGAATGGCTTTTTTTTTCTTCCCCAGCCTTTCGATGTTACGAACCATAGCTTACGAATTCTACTTTTTCGGAGCTTTAAACCGAGACATGCGAGAGAACACTGCCAAGATTCACGTGACTCGTAAGCTCGTAACGGTGGGGCAAGTTTCAACGTTTCAAAACTTATTTTGCCAACACAAATGGAAAGATTCAACCTTTCGAACTGCAAGTTTCAGCGTTTCAAAACGTTTTTGCGAGCATATGCGCCCGGTTTTTCAAAACAACCTGTACGAGGTTTCAAACCATGAAAACAAGCAAATGTGCCGGAAGAACAGTGCCAAGTTTGTATTCGTAACACCGTAAAACGAGAGCTATGGTTCTGCAGAAAGAAAACTCAAATACAAAGTAGTGTTTTCAGAGATTGGAATTTTTTTTTCAGTGATTGGAATTCTTTTTTCATGCATTTAAATTAGATTTCAAGGTTTCACACTCTTAAGTTACGACCTTTTGAACCTTATATTTTTGGTTTCGAATCATGGCAGGATGTTTATCCTATACATTCAGGGAATCAGAGGGACTAAAACTTTTTTATAACCCATACGGTTCTCCATATATAAGCCAAAATGTAAATGTGGTTATTATAGCGCCCCCTAGAGTTTGGATACAATTTCATTTTTGGGAGATCGTTACTGGAATTGTTTGGTGCCTGTTGTGTATAGTTTCTGCTGCCCATGTAGTTTTATGGGCGAAATGGAAACAATAATAATAATAAATATAGCTGCAAGCAGCCATGAACGGGCCTAGCCTAATCAGAGGCCGCAGAGGCACCAAAGACGCATGCTAGCGGCACAAGAACCGCCGGCCAGCCTAGGAGGACCCCCGCCACCTTAGCCGTTAAGTTTGGTTTGAACCGGTCAAAGTGGAGCAGAGATACCTCCACTTCCTGGTATGAGACTTCACCACCAACTTTGAAAGCCTATCATTGTGCAACTGTTTAAAAAATCTAAAATCCACAAAAGTAACTTCATGAGGCTTGATCCAAAGAACACCTATACCAATTTTCACAAAGATCAGACAATATTTGAGAGAGAAAAGAGAAAAATAAGTTTTTGTATAAAATTCAAAGTGGTGGAAAATCTACGTAGATGCATCGTTACATCACACGTTGGATTCGGGAGGTCCTGAGGAATCTAATGATATTAAATATTTGAAAATCAGTTAAAGATTTCAAAAGTTATTAGCTGAAACGTGAATATTGAGCAAATTTTGACATTGTAGTTGTTCAGAAACGACAAAAGCCATTGCCATTTAACTTCTTGGGAAGGGTCATTACACTGAACGTAGGTGTCTTGTCAAGTTTCATGTCAATCGGATAAGGCGTGTCGAAGATATAGTGTCACTTCCTGATTGGCGATTTTTGATTGTTGTAGGCGGAGCTAATGGTAAGCCACGCCCATTAAAATTATTAACGGTCAAGGGGACATAAATCTGAATGGTCATACCAAGTTTCAAGTAAATTTGATGTACACTTCCTGAGATATTCCATTTGTACGTTTCGAAAACTCTAGGTGGTGCTGTTTAAAAACTGTGGGTGGCATTTATATTATACTTCTTTTTCAGGCTCAGGGCCAAGTAGAGAAAGGTCCCATTAAGTTTCATGTCCACCGGTTAAAGCGCGGCGAAGATATAGGCCAACTTCCTGTTTGGCAGCTTCGCCGTCAATTTCGATAGCCGGTTGCTAAGTAACGTTTTTGAAAATCCAAAATCTGAGAAAATATCTTTGTGCGAATTGGTCCAAAGAGCATGCC
This sequence comes from Amblyopsis hoosieri, assembly GCA_027564755.1. Taxonomy (NCBI): domain Eukaryota; kingdom Metazoa; phylum Chordata; class Actinopteri; order Percopsiformes; family Amblyopsidae; genus Amblyopsis; species Amblyopsis hoosieri. Next base: position 7,974 of record JAODUE010091823.1, on the reverse strand, counting down.
TATCATTTTGGATGAAGATCAGCCGAAAATTGAGGGAGAAATTAGAAAAAGTTTTTTTTTCATAAAATTCAAAATGGCGGAAAATCTTAGCTGCCGCATTTTGACGCCACATGGTGCGTTGGATTCAGGAAGCTTTAGGGAATCAGGGGATACCAGGTTTATACATTTCCATCGCATGAGGCAAAAGTTATGAGCAAATATGTATGTCCAAGAGCAGAGCATGTAAGTTTGAGGTTACCCCACCAAAATAAGTGTCAGAGATGGTGAGACCCTAGGCTACATGTGTGCCAAAATTCACAACTTTTTAACCACATGGTTCTAGGGGTTTCCGTTGACTTTAATGACAGAATAATAATAATAATAAGACGAAGAAGAAGAAGAAAACGTACAATAACAATAAGGGCTACGCCACTTCGTGGCTAGGCCCTTAATAATAATAATAAGAAGAAAACGTACAATAACAATAAGGGCTTCACCACTTCGTGGCTATGCCCTTAATAAGAAAATGTACAATATCAATAAGGGCTTCGCCACTTCATGGCTAGGCCCTTAATAATAAAAAACCAACAACAACAATAGGTTCCTCCTTCGGAGGACCTGATAAGAAAACGTACAATAACAATTAAGAGCTTCGCCACTTCGATGCTAGGCCCTAAATAATAATAAGAAAACGTACAATAACAATAAGGGCATCGCCACTTCGTGGCTAGGCCCTTAATAACACTAGGCAGAAGTCTTCTCTATTAGAGGAACATTTTGCACACAATACACCGAGTGAGGCCGGGCCCTAATTTACCAACAATACAATTTTCATGGACAGGATATTGAGGCGTAGTCGTGGTGGAGAGGGGTTGCGGTTCGATAGCCTGGGGATCTCATTGCTGCTTTTGCAGATGATGTGGTCCTGATGGCATCATCGGTCCGTGACCTCCAGCACTCAATGGATCGGTCCGTAGCTGAATGTGAAGCGGCTGGGATGAGGATTAGCACCGCTAAATCTGAGGCCATGGTTCTCAGCCGGAAACCGATGGAGTGCCCACTCCAGGTAGGGAATGAGTCCTTACCCCAAGTGAAGGAGTTTAAGTACCTCGGGGTCTTGTTTGCGAGTGAGAGGACTATGGAGCGGGAGATTGGCCAGAGAATCGGAGCAGCGGGAGCGGTATTGCAATCGCTTTATCGCACCGTGGTGACGAAAAGAGAGCTAAGCCGGAAGGCAAAGCTCTCGATCTATGGGCAATTTTTGTTCCTCACCTATGGTCATGAAGGGTGGGTCATGACCGAAAGAACAAGATCACGGATACAAGCGGCCGAAATGCAAAGTGAAGCGTGCAGTGATTCAGATAGGGAGGATGGAGATATAGTGGAAGGCCTAAAAGCAGAACTACTACATTCAGGGCAAACTTGGAAGTCCGCAAGCCAGTTCATGCTTCACCCTCAGCTACTTCAGAGGCGGTTAAAGCCAGGAGAAACCCCCCAAGAGACCGACATCCACCTAGGAGGCTGTCCTATCAGCTGAAGGCTGGGGAACCTGAGACTGTTCAGCAGAAGATTGATCGAGGACGAAGAATATGGAAGAGAATTCAAGCTAAGTTGTCCACAATTAGAGAGTGACAAATGCACACACCACTTCTCACATTTGTTTTGGAGAATGAGTTATTATGAGTCGTGTGTGTGATTTGATGGCAGTAGGGATGCCATCAAATGAGACTAACATTTTTGTCTCGTCTCGTTTCATCAACGAAAATACATCTTAAATTTAGTCCTAGTTTTTATTATCAGTGATCTATTTTCGTCTCGTTAACGTTTCGTTTTAGTGGTGAAAAAAGGGTCGTAATTAACACTGACTTCATCACTTGGGGTAAGGACTCATTCCCTACCCGGAGAAGGCACTCCATCAGCCAAGCGTTCTCTGATCAGGCTGAATGTTCTTTCTGACCCAATGTGCCCCGAGTCGTCATGAAGAGCTGTCTTTGCTAGCTTCTTCAGCTTTTCTGGCAATACCAGTTGTTTAAGCAATCTGCAAGTACCTTCCTGCACTCGGCGAAACAAGATTCCATCCTTCACAACCAACCTCTTCCACTCTTTAAGAGAAGAGAGATCTGTTCACCACCTTCTACCCTTTCATAATAAGGTCATCAATGTAAATGAGAAGGCTGGTGAAATTCAAATCACCTAAGCAACACATCATTAATCTCTGGAAGGTTGAGGGAGCGTTCTGCAGTCCAAAAGGCATCCTGTTGGCCTCATATAGACCCATGAGAGTGCTGAAGGCAGTTTTATGCCTGTCGTGTTCCGCAGCCTTCACTTGCCAGTATCCAGACGTCAGATCAAGAGTCGAGAAGTATTTGGCCTGCTCAAGAGCCTCCAAAGCCTCTTCAATCCTTGGGAGGGGGAATGCGTCTCTGGTGCTCCATGAATTCAGTTTTCTGTAGTCAACACATATTCTCAGAGACCTGTCTTTCTTGGTGACAACCACAACAGGGAAGGCATAGGGGCTCTTGCTTACACAAATCACTCCAGCCTTTTCCATATCCAGGGGGAGCTTTTTACATCCTGCCATTGTGATGGTGTAATTTTCCAATATGATAGGCGGAATAGCTGTGTCTATGAGGAGGATCTCATGCTTCACAGTTTTTGTGTGGCCATAATCCGTGGGGTGTTGGGAGAATACATCTACATTGTTCTCTATTAGTTGTTTAAGTAGGTCTCTCGGTGCCTCCACTTCGACAGCTGCTCCACTGAGATCCACACCGCAGGCTGGAGAGGGTGCTTATCACCTTATCAGCTAATCAATGATTATCACCTGATCTTGGCTTTGACAAGATTGAGGCGTTACCCTCCCCAAACTTTGTTTTCCATCATCTTGTCCGCCACAGTTGACCTTTTTACCATCTCTGAACCACTCTAACACACTTCCGACCAGAAAGGCATCTGCAAGGTTAGTGTTTGGCTTAATCATCACTGCCCGCTGAGACAGGTTCATCACCCTAATTGGAACTCGACCATTTGTTACATCAGCCAGAACCCTCAGGAAGCTGGTAAGATGTTTTACTCTCCAAGTATATGTCTTCTGTCTCGGACCTCCCATAACTTTACACATTATGTCCATTTCCTTTCCAGCAGGTACGTACACCTTGCGTCCCGTGTAACGCGCAGGGCCCACTCGGCCATCCTGGTTACCCATTCCAGGGTCCCTCACGTGCTGAAGGGCTGTACACAATTCTGGCTGGTTCTCTTTCACTGTCACCATGAACTGTTGCCCATATATTTGCCGTAGGTGACGTTTAGCAGTCCGTATCACATTAGTCCCCACCAGCAATGGCACCGCCCCCGGAACTCAGTCACTGGAATGACCAAAGCAGGCACATTAATAAAAAAGTCCCTACCCAGTGCTTTTATACTGATGTTTAAGACACCAAAATGGGAAATGTTGTGGCCACCAGCTCCTTCTACTGAAATAGCTGAAGGCTGCAGCTTCTGTTCTGACAGTTCCGGGTGCGTGTGCCAAAACACATCAGTAATTGTGGTGACTTGGGAGCCTGAATCAATGAGCTCCCTGCAGCTCAATCCATTTACCTCAACTTGACCTTCATTCACTGGGCCTACCAGGGGAATTGTCTGTTCTTCTACAGATGTCCTTTCCTGCTCTTGGGGGACTTCTAATGTGCCTATGGTTGCACCAGCTACCATAGGCCCTAGGCGTTTAAAGGTCGATTGGCTCCAGACCCCGGCCCATCATGCATAGTTGTAGTCTGAGAACCAGAGACTCCACTTTGTTCAGCCTCTGACAGTACAGTCTTGCAAACCCTCGCCACAACGGTAACAGGCAAACTCCGCACCTCCACTCTCATTTCTGTGCCTGGCAAAACCTGTAGGGGTTAGAGTTAGCTGAAGCCGCCACTCTTGCTTCAAGTTTGGCAAGTATTTTACTCTGCTCCTCCTGACAAAAAGCAATGCCTTTGATCAGCGCTGTTAGTTCAGCGTAATCTTGTTTGTAATCATTCTGGTTGCTCACCCCGCTCTGCTGTTTGCCACTTGGCTGAACATTTGTTTTGGTTTGTGACTTGCTTTGAAATTTCTTAGTTTCTCGAGCAAGGTTCCTAAGCTCTCTCTGCATTTCTCGAAAGCCTAACAGTCTTGGTTTCATACTTGCAATTCTCAAATATACTTCTTCATCAGTTAGTCCCCTCAAGAACTGTCTAACCAGTTTGGCTTCTCGGTCTGGGAAAGGCTGAGCGCCGTTATGAGTTTCCTCTACATCTTTCAATGTCGCTTCCAGAGCAATGACATAGGAGCAAGCAGACTCTCCTGTCCGCTGAGACCTTTCGTAGAAATCAGCCAGAGGGTCCATAGATCGTTGTGTGTCCGCATACTCAGCTCCTCAAATGCAATATCCGGGGTCTGCTTGGATGGCGGAAGATTTAAAACTAGTCTCCAAGCTTCGCCGCTCAAGTGCCTTACAATTGTGGAAAAGCATAAATGTGTGGGTAGACCTCTGGCGTCAAGCAGATACTGCACATCTCGAATCCAATTTTCAATCAGGATCTTACAGTCTGGGTTCCCACTAAACACTTGTACATTTTTAATCTAGTGTGTCTGAATGACACCACCGTGTACATGTGTGGCGTGTCAAGACTAAGGGGTGGGTGGGGTGTAGCTGGCGGCATGAGGAGTCGCATGGGTGGGCGGGGCGTAGCTGGCGGCATGAGGAGTCGCGTGAGAGGGCGGGGCATAGATGGCGTCATGGGGAGTCGGGTGGGTGGGTGGGTGGGCGGGGCGTAGCTGGCGGCATGATGAGTCGCGTGGGTGGGCGGGGTGTAGCTGGCAGAAAAATCTAAATTTGACCAGCGTTCAGTTATCCAAAATAGCTGTTACAATATGTTACAATACACCAAAACAATACATGGGTTAGTAAAGCGACTTTGAAAAAATAAAGAAAAAATATAATATAAATGGTAATAATATAAATGTTAACAGCAATTCTAATATACCAACTTCACAATGTAATTTTTCACAAATATGTCCAAAGCAGAAAAATTTCTTATTTATTTATTTTTTAAATACCACTGAGATAATATCTTCTGTAGTCCTCCTTGCCCTATTGTAGGCAACCATCCGGGTCACGGCATCAAAGATGTAACCCTTTTTCTTCAACAAATCCCCTGGTCTCTGCGTTATGTTTATTTTGGATCGGGAGGGGACAGAGAAGACAGGCTACTAGAGACAAACTGATGGTTGGGCAGGTACACTTTTATTCCACAAGTAGTCCTCAAAACAGATACTTTCAGGAAAGAAACAGAACTGAGTATGGCAGCTGCAGAGGGAGGTGTTCCAGGCACCTCCAGCTGGTAAGAGGCCTCGGGGAAGACCCAGGGCTAGGTGGAGAGATTATATCTCCACATTGGCCTGGGAACGCCTTGGGATCCCCCAGTCAGAGCTGGCTAATGTGGCTCGGGAAAGAGAAGTTTGGGGTCCCTGCTGGAGCTGCTGCCCCCTTCACTACGGATAAACGGATGAAGATGGATGGATGGATTGTTCCGTCGTATTGAAGTGGGGTCGACTATGCCAATTGTGCCAAATAATTCAGCTATGAGTCATTGTTGTCTTAATGAATATAATATATTTATATAATATATTTAATGTAAACATGGCCATGGAGAAGACACATACAGCATGCGATGTAGAAATGCCTAGGATGAGGCATCTACAGATTTTATACTGTGACAGAAGGGGGAAGGGTGTCTTTAGAACAAGGAGATTACATTGATAACAAAGGATCTGTTTACAGTGGTAATCACTCAAGATATAGAGGATAAGGATAATAGCCACCATAAAGTAGACATGCCAGAGGAGGTTACAACTTAACATAACATCACGAAGGTAAGGACCGGTCATAAGGCCATCTAACACATATTATACCAGAAATTGGTCAAGATATATAAACGAAATGAGATACATTATATTTCTACATTTACACTGAGACACCTATTAGATATCTAGGATAGAAGAGTTTTCAGTTCAAGGTAGAAGGATAGAGGATCCTATTTTTGTTACTGTTTTGATATTGAACGTGCGTCAAGCTGATATCCCCCTTGTCTGGTGTGGCAGCTGAGAAGTTGCACTAAGACAAGCCACTGACACAGTATTAGGGTAGAGAAGGGCAACCCAAACAACTAGGCTAGAATTTGAGAAAACCTAATTTTGAATGGAATATATCTTGAAATGTTAGGCTAGATATGTTCTAATAAATTCCTAGTTAAATTATTAAGCATTATGAAACGATGTATGCTGTACAGTACTATAAAGAACATATTGTGACCATGTACATACTGTAGTTTCAAGTTTTTACCGTAACTGCACAAACGCAAAGCACAATTTAAACGCTGGCTAGTGTAATCTCAGTCACACATCAACCTGTAACTTCTTAGGCTATTTTTTAACCTGTTTTGCTAGTGTCTTGTCAATCAAACGTTTAAATTAAAACATAGCTTGTTAGCTTTAAGTAATATAGGGAAGTGTTTGTGTTCAGCTTTGATACCAGAGTTCAACAGCAGAACAAACAGAGAACTTTGTTTTACCACCTCGGCTGGCCTGCTGGCAATGCCACCGTTACGAGGCCTCAAGACTCGCTCATCAATGTCTCGCCTTTTCTCCGTCTTGGTACCACAGTTGTGGAACGAGCTTTCAGAAACAGTCAGAACTGCGGAAACACTACCCATCTTCCATAAGAGACTCAAGACACATCTCTTCACAATCCACCTTGGTACCTTGACCAGCGACCTCGCCACCTTTTAGCACTTTCTCCTATCTAAGAATGTAATCTTTGAATTCCCTTTTTAACTTCTCATGCTCTTAAATCTTGCACTTACTTCTCATGCTCTTATCTCACTATAAAAAAAAAAAATGGTATGCACTTTATTAGCTAGGCCATTACCTATTGCACAGGTGTAATGACATTATGCTGCATTTGTTCTATTTAAAATATTGTTTGCTTATAATTGCTGGTATACGATCTGTCCAACTACTGACAAATGTACTACATGTAAGTCGCTTTGGATAAAAGCGTCTGCCAAATGCCGTAAATGTAAATGTAAACGTAAATGTAAATGTAAATGTAATGATTAACATAATTTGTAACATACTCACCCTTTTTGGAGTTTGGAACCATGTTTGGAACAGGTTACTTTAGTACACACCTTGTCATTGTGCATGGGAATTTCATAACAATGTGCAACTGCTCATATTTGACCTGCAAAGATTGTGTCTAGACGTCACTTGCACAAAGTGCACCTAAATATTTTATTATTTTATGTTCGCATACCAATATTCTTTGTCGCATTTGCGAGTGAAATGGTCACACTGTAGAGTCCTGAGAAGTAATACTTTAACGTGCCGATGTAATGATGAGAGGTCACAATCTCTTATGTAATGTCTGGAGCATCATAGCAGCCACTTATCTAAGAAAATAATGCTGTTTAGTCGGCCTCTTGTCTACAAAGTATGATAGGATCTCATACAGTGATTTCTTCAAGTTTAACGCTTTGAGCCAGAAAGCTTTAAGCCAGACAGCAAGAACAGACTTGTCATACTTATCAGGTAGGTCAAAATAATGAGCTGCCTCACAATCGCACTTGTAAAAAAAATGTAGTATGATAGCTGTCCAGAAGTGCTTTAGGGCAAATGACCGGAAGTTTGAGAAAAGGGTGATAATCATTAATGTTATTCAAGACACCAGAGTTTTTTTGTTACTTCAAACCAAGAAAAATCTATTTACATTACTCACACAGCTTGTAGTCCATCTATTTTATGTTTTAGTAGCTTAAGCCCAGTGTTCTTACAATACATCCACATGGCATAGGCACAGAAACCTATTAGTCATAGAAATGCGGTTCGCATCTGTAATGGCATATTTTTACTTAATCTTATATATTACTTTTGCTTTGTATAGGTCTTGTTTATGATCTGGGATTTGCC
>JAODUE010091822.1:0-35721 GCA_027564755.1 Amblyopsis hoosieri | reverse complement strand
TGCCAAAAAGTGATTTCAGCCTTCCGCGGGAGAGCGCAAAATCACTTTCTGTCAGGAAATCACTTTTTGGCACAACAACTGTTCCGTTAACGGATATACCCAAAATATATATAAATATTACCATAGGCATAAACTGTTTTGTTGAACATCCTTCCCCAGTTGGCAGATATTTAGAAAGACAAAGCGTCAGCTTCTGATAGTTTTTAGCTTTTCATTCCTAAACAGTACAGGCATACAGTCTGCAGTCCTCCTTATGAATTATTGATTGTATTGGTGATCGATTTCTGTTTTTGTTGTTGATGTTGTTTTGCTTAGCATGTTTCAAAGGCTATTCCTTTACTCTAAAGTCTGTGTCCACCAAAGTGTTTGGTGAACACAGGGCTTAACCTATAATAAATACTATTTCCTCATAGAGCTTGTTTTGATGGGAGAAGTTTGAAAGGTTATATTGTGTTTTGAATAGTGTTGCTTGGCAACGATCAACGCTGTTATGTTTTCACAAGGACGCTCATCTTTAAACCAGGCACAGCTACAACTGTGGTCTTGGTGCACTCGCTTTATATTCAAATCACAAAGTCAAACATAGCTAAGACCGACGTAAGAGTTAAGACCAACATTTTTACGCTGGTGCACTCGGCTCCTTCAACTCACGCCTCCAGCGGAGCTTCTCTGGCATCCCTGTGGAAGTTGGGGACATTGAACCTGAGTGGGCAATGTTCAAAGCTTCCAATGCTGAAGGCAGAGAGGTTTGGTCTCAAGGTTTTAGGTGCCTCAAGGGGTGGTAACCTTTAAACACTGTGGTGGACACCGGTGTTCAGGAAAGCCATCCGACTGAAGAAGGAGGCATATATATGTTGTCCCAGAAGACTCCAGAGGCGGTATTAATGTACCGACGGCGCTCAGCAGGGGACTTGTGAGCATCTGCTGTGACAGAAGCAAAGCAGCGGGTGTGGGAGAAGTTCGTTGAAGCCATGGAGAAAGACTTTCGGTTGGCACCAAAGTGTTTCTGGAAAAACATCTGCCACCTTAGGAGGGGGAAGCAGGGGTCCATCCAAGCTGTGTACACTAAGGATGGGACACCGTTGACCTCTACTGAGAAGGTAATTGGGCGGTGGAAGGAACACTTTGAGGAACTTCTGAATCCGACTGCTCTGTCTCTATTGTGGGTGTTGCTGGTAGAAACAGAGCTGGAGGCTGATGGAGGATCATCGTCAATTTCCCTGGTGGAAGTCACTGAGGTAGTCAAACAACTCCACAGTTGCAAAGCCCCGAGGATTATGAGATCCATCCAGAACTGCTAAAAGCTTTGAATGTGGAGGGGGTATCTTGGATGACATGCCTCTTCAACATTCTGTAGGAGTCGGGGAAATTGCCAAAGGAGTGGCAACCCGGGGTTGTGGTTTCCCTGGTAAAAAAGATTGAGCCATGTGGGCCATTATGGGGTGCCGGTGTAGGTACCATAAAGTACAAATGGGAGAGCGTGGGAGAAAACAAACTCCTAACTCATGATCTTTCTCTTGCAGGGCAAGCAACTCCACCCTTCTCCTCCTGTCTGTCAGGAGCTACGATGAGGGAACATACACATGCCAGGGCACCAACACAGTAGGGCGAACAGAGAGCACAGCAATGCTGAGGGTCGCTGGTAACCCTGCACCTTTCCATACAACTAGTGGTTCTCTAAAGTACTTATGGGTGGTTGCAAATGTGTCTTCTAAAAAGTCATATTTATTATTAAATTATAGTATATACTAGTATTGTTCTCAATGTGTTTATTTCTGTTTTATATTTTATAAATCGTATTTTTCATGGTCAACTTTAAGAACTGCCGTGTGGAACAATGACATACTTTATGTCTTGTATACCACACACTGAGTAATGTTTACTGTATATAATTATCTACAGTATAGTACTATCTTGGTCTATAGCAGCTAGTCATGTTACTACCCAAGCACATATACCCAGGCAATGATTTTGAAAGCTAGTTTTGAAAAGGCTTTTATGTCAATGTTCGCATCTTCACCATTTTATTTTCTCCCAGTGGGCCCCATCATAGTGTCCATCGCAGGGCAAGTGAGCAGCAGGCTAGGTGCGTCGGTGACCCTGCCATGCATGGCAATAGGGATTCTCCCTATCACATATACCTGGACCAGAGCCAGAGCTGACACACACACCTTTATCAGCCCCACTAAGGCCATACACACAGATGGTGAGAATGCAGTCCAACACCAATAATCAAGTTGACTGTTTTAATGCCGTTGTATACTGTTGCTGGATGTAAGTGTGACGTTGAATCTGTGAAGTACAGTGATGTGGAATATTGGCAATAATATAAGTAACTAACTAACTAACTAACTAACTAACTAACTAACTGTTGGTAAACTGAACCTAAAATACAGGATCTACAACAGACATACAGTATTTACACTTGGAAAAAAAAAACATTTAGGTTAAGTTATGAGCAGGTAAAAATATGTGATTTATTAATCGTAATTATTACTTAAACCGTGTGAATAATTGTGAATAATCAATTTTTATTAAACTCTGAATCTAGCCAGCAAACCTCTACTGTGTCAGGGAGGTTAATAAACACCTTTAAACTACTATATGTAATTAATGAATGTAAGCACTCATAGTTTCCCAAACACAATCACATGTTTTTTGCCAAAATATACAGCCTTCAACTGCAAAATGGCCCTCACAATGAGATTATATGTAGAATGCATAACAAACATATTGAGGGATGGACATTTATTAAAATGAGGTTAACAACTTGTCATATGTATTAGAAGGTGCTGTTTTCATCAAATCATCATTGATAAAATGAAATCACATGATTCATTACATGGCATTAAATAAAAAAGTTAAGATCATAATTAATCAAAGCAACAGCAATTTAACAAAGTGACCTTTGATTTTATCATTCATAGCATTCACTTTTATCAATTTATCTACTATTATTATTATTATTATTATATACACTATTGTATCAAATAATGTATATAATCTCATAAAATGAGGGTTGAACAATTCATTTCACTGCATGCTTCCTAAAACTCACTCATGTACAATAACATTGCAGGTATACAAACAAAGCATTCCAGATTATTTATTACTTTATTAGAAATGTATTAATTTAAAGATTTTTGAAGTTGTGTGCTGCAAAAACACTGATGTTCCTCACCTTCTACAAACAATTATGACATTTTCATAATTGTAATGCATTAAACTAATTATAATCTGTATACATAACGCTGAATGTATTTAATGCGTAGGTGATTTTCATTTATGAGTAGGTGATGGAGCTCTTCACATCTCCAATGTGGATTGGAGCGATGCCGGAGAGCACTTCTGTACTGCAAAGAACCGAGCAGGACATCATCAGAAAGGAACCGTCCTTACTGTCACTGGTACTGTTCAGACCTGTTGTTTATTACTTACAGTATAATGTGTCACCCTATTGCTTATACAGGACAATTCTAGCAATATTCTGACTGTTCTGACTTCTTCTGTCAAAAGATAAGGATCTTCTAACTGATAGAGCCAAGGACACAAGACAGATGTTTCCTGCTGTGAGTAATAAGGATTAAAAATGTCTGTAATTTTGTGTCTCGACACTTACATTTACACTTACATTAAATTAGCACATTTTTATCAAGATTGTTTTTTGTTGTTAACTTGTTCCTGGGCTACTGATATCTTGTGTTTGTCTGATAAAAAACGAACAATGTATTGATAAAAACAACTTTCTCAGTGACGTACATTGCAACAATTATATAAAAGAAAGCAAAATGTCTTCTGATTAAATTGGGCCAGAGCCAGCCAGAGCCGTCCTCCGGTACATAGGAGCTGATCTTAAAAATTTTACATTTATAATTTTAAATTAAAAATTTTTAATTATGAATTGAAAAGTTAATAGGCTATGTAATTTAACATTATTTCTCAGACTTATCCTTATTATAAATGTATTTCGTGTCAGTATGTCTAAAATCTCTGGATACAGACTCAGTTTTTGCTTTGTCGTGGTTGAATTATCATGCACGTTTGCGGCGTGAGGCGATAGGCTGCGTTCAAGTCAGTGTAATATTTACAGTTCTGTTCGAACGTTGGCCTTTGGCAGTTGTAGACTGAATGCCAGGCTTCACAACATGTACAAAACAGGTAAGAGAGTTGAAGACTTAGACTAAATCTACATTATACGTTTTAGTTTTTAAACGAGGGTTAAAAACTACAGTCGACTGTTTTAGCTCCGTATAAGGACTTATCTCTGGTAGGCCTACTACAGCATCACGGGGAAATGTTTACGTGTGTGCCGGTGTAAACAGGAAGCATTTTGTCAGAACATGTAATACTAACGAGGAACAGCATGGCAAAAATTAAAACCAGATATGTATTTTCTTGGAATCGATCACTGGAACCTTTACTGAAAATAAATCCTTGAGTGATTTAAATATTTTCCCTCTGGTGCTCCGAAACGGACGTAGGCCTACAGTAAGAAGCATAAATTATCGCACATTATGACATGAGGTAGGTAGGTTGGCTACCTTAAAATTCCTAATTGGGAACAGTCTGGGCAGCGTGCAATCATCTTAAAGCAAAAGGTTCTAAGATGCACCGCCCAACCGCCCTGTCTTAATATAGTGGGTTACGGTACTGATCATATGCCTATGTTTACCTACTGTGTGCCGCAAAAGACATTCACTCCTACCTTTCTATTTTAATCTAGAAACTGTAGCTGTAGAGTGGTAAACCACCTACACACACGTCTGTGGGATTGTCCATTCTAATTAGTGCCAGAGGAAGAAGTAGGCTACTTGGCATTCACACATTGAGCGTCAATATCTTTAAAAAAAGAAAACGCACAGAGCAAATCTGTTTGCATCATCCATCTCACTGAAAAGGCTACGTTACATGGCTTATTGTTATCAATAAATCCTGTTAAATAGGGGCTGCCTTGAAAAAGTGTAAAAATGACAAATGCCAGCGCTGGTGGCTAAGGGACCGTCAACAAATTAATATGTTGTGTGGTGAGCGCTGGCGGTTTAGGAACAGTCAACAAATTACTGTGAATCATAATCATTTGAATAATAATGAACAGCAAAGAACAAATTACTAAGTACCGGGTCAGGCACAGTTTAGGCACTGGAACAGTTTTAAACGTATTGATATGGCACCAGAATCGTATGACGCCCAATTCACATAAAATAGGGCTCCCCCACATAAAAAAAATCCCAATTTAAACACTGAATATAGGCCATCAAATCTGAAATCTGGGTGATATTAAAACCAACTGTAGAAAGTTATGTAAATCTCACTCTCAGACACCTCAAAGGATGCTCTGGCAACGCACGCTAGAGCCATTGGGTTTTAGCATGTTTTGTAGAGCATCTGCTCTCTGCATGGAAGAACGGGGTTCATGTTCTGGGTGGGATGAACTCCATTACAATGGGGGCTCGTTCTGGGATGACTGTGATTTAGGGGGGTGAGTGTAATGGTGGCGAGCTGGTAGCACTGTGCAGAAAATTATGTGAATCTCACTCTCCAACACCTCAAGGACGCTCTAGTGACACACGCAAGGGCCCAGTGGGTTTTACAAGCGTGTCTTGAGAGCATCCGCTCTCTGCAGGGAAGAATGGGGTTTGTGTCCCGAGTGGGACGGACTAAGTTACACATGCACCTGAATATTTTCATGTTGCTTAAAAGTTGAGCTATACCAAACAATAACATGTAATTGATAAGCAAGTAGAAAATAATATATACATTTGACTGACTTAGCCAAATATGTCCAGAAAAAAAGTGACACATGAATATTATGTAATAATTTGCCTTGTGATGCTGACATTCAGACAAACACTAATATTTTTTTCTTGGCTTGCATTCACCATGGCATGGTTTTGACACCGTTAATTGACGATGGGAGCGTCAAACCACTCTGTAAATTTTCTCCAGTACACCCCAAATACTTTCTATGATGGCCAATTCATCTGTGAAAATAATTCCTCATGCATCCCAAATTATTTTACTGTTTGAGCCAGATAAATCCTAGAGAATAGGGCCCTGACCAATTGAAACGACCCCAAATCATAACACCGCCTTCGATCCAAACTGTGACTTTTATTTTGGCTACATAGTGTATTTAAATTAAGGCTATGTGTTAGTCTGGTCAAACCATCCTGTGAAAACCTAGATTCTTATATGCTCCACATTTCACGTCAGTCTGGAAAGTCTAAAATCAAAACATAATAAGAGAATCACCGCCCAAATGGGTAATGGACCAATTGTCCAGGTGGGACGGACACATGATGCCGAATGCAATTACATTAAATTTGCTCTATGTACACCTACTGTATTTGCATGTCCTGTATTACAAAATATTTTGAATGGAGAGTTTCCATACTGATTTGTTGAACTTAGCAAAATCAGGATGATCTTACCAGGCTTCCTGTTTGCTTTAGGTATACAATTTCACAATCTATTTAATATTGTGTAGAGAACCAGCATTGAGAAACTGCTTCTTGAAGAAACCCAGATGACAGAGACCAGACGTATGTAATCTAAAGACATACTGTTTTGCATACATTATTGCCTTATATTCCTTAAATATATTTGACAAATTAATTGTATTTCTATTCCAGGTCCGGACTCACACAGTTCTCATGTCTACTTGCCTACACCCAATAAATATTTAAAAGCAAACACGCACAGATTAAACAAGCCAACTGGCCTACCTGAGCCCCATTCACAACACATGTCCAATCAGCCTGCACTCAAGCCAATCCAGTCTGTTGTTACACAACTGGAGCCACCTGTTCTGATGCCTTCTGGCCCCAATGTGAATGGCTTCCATACAACAGTGGAAACAAGGACGTGGTCACTGTCCAGACAAATTCTGATACCTCACACTCAAATCACAACTTTACAAACACGTTTACTGTCTAGGATGTCTGGTTCCCCAAACCAGTTTCCAGAATCTTTCACTCAAAACCAGAATCCTACATCCAAAGTCAATATACATCTCTCAGATTCAGTAACTGTGTCTTCACCTTTACAAACTGAAATCCAGCTGTTCCTAAGTCCTTTACCATCACAAGGTAAAAGTCTATATAAACACACCCTGCCCCAGACTTTCACAGTCTTCTCACAACCATCTGAAACTTCTGCTCAAATCTTAAACCAAAGATCCTTTTTTCAGTTGCAACCTCATCCATTCCCGGTACAGCAACATTCTACCTCACAACCTAGAACCTCAATACTCCAATCATTACCACCACAAAATTCACCGTCCCAAGCAAGACCATTACAAACCTCACTACCCCAATCAAGACCTCCACAAAACTCCCTGTCCCAATCAAGATCTTCACAAGCCTTAGTGCCCCAATCAAGATATTCACAACCCTCCCCATTTCAATCAATGCCTTCACAAACCTCACTGCCCCAAAAAAGATATTCACAAAATGTACTGCCTCAATCAAGAGTTTTACAAACCTCACTGCCTAATTTTAGACCTTCACAAACCTCCCCATCCCAATCAAGATCATCCCAAACCTCACCGCCACAGACAAGGGCTTCACAAACCTCACTGCCCCAATCAAGACCTTCACAACCCTCACCGCTCCAGTCCATACATATACAAACCTCACTGCCCCAAATAAGCCATTTACAAAACTCAATGCTTAAATCAAGACCTTCACAAACCTCCCCATCTTTATCAAGATCTACACAAACCTCACCTCCCCAATCAAGATCTTCACAACCCTCACTATCCCAACCAAGACCTTCACAAACCTCACTATCCCAACCAAGACCGTCACAACCATCACTATCCCAACCAAGACCTTCACAAACCTTACTGATTAGGCCTTTTTTAAGAAAGCCTCTATTGCCTTTTACTCTACCTACTGAATCATCAACTGAGCAATATTATCAAATGCACACACAACCTCTGCAACAACATACTGAAACTCAGCCACCTAATATCCAACCAAGAAACACTGTTACATTCCACTCACTTTCAACCAGCCCCGCTCCTAATCAGAGCTACAATGTTTCTACTCTACACAATAATCAAGTCACCGCTTCAGTTCAGGTCCTTTCCAATGTGAGCCAATCAACTTATCCAGTTCAGCCGGCCAAGTCAAGCAATGACACAGACCTTTCAGAGTGGCTGAAGAGGAACACCTCCCAGTCGCCTATGACAAGTGATGATTCCAGGTATGCAGAAACATTCATTTGTATCTTAGATTATCTTGGCTAAAGCGATATGTTTACTTTAGTAAATACTAAATTTAGATAATGAGCCTCGTTGCCTAGTCGCATACAGCTACAGTATCACCACTCTCAGGACTACTCAGAACCCTACAGTAAAGTAGTAACAACATTTAACAAAAATAAAATAGTAGCAATAGTATGAATTAGTCTGACCCTATTGTGACTGTTATGGGGAAGAAAGACAAATCAATGCTTTATGTTGTTATAATTATAATATTTGATTGCATAGATATAGCTGTAGCTGTAAGTTCAACAGAGATATGTCATTGTTTTAATAACTGAATGCAAAATGGCAGAATGTTATTGCTTTCAGCAGTAGCTGCTGCTTTGTGGACATATATTTTGTTTGTCCCAGAGTGACACAGCAGTCTCCATCATGGCTTCCGGTGTTAGAAAAACACGACATCCCCATTGTAGTTGGAGTGGGTGTGTCTCTGGCCTTCATCTTCATTACTATGGCCTTCTATTCATTGGTCCAAAAGAATGAGCCTGTACCCCGAACAGGTCAGTGAGCTATATAGGTCCTCTATGGTGTCCTAATCTGCAGCATGTGTATACATGATAACCAATGATACAACAACTTCAGAATATGTTCTACTAGTAGATGTAAATAGGCTTTGTAGGCAAAGCAGCCTAGGTTTGGAAGTACACTGCAAATATAAACACAACTGTGTTGCAAACTGCAAAGTGATATATATAATAATTATGTTGTATATGACTTAATAAGGAGGCACTGTAAGGAAGCTACAGGGTTTAACACATGTTCACTAGCTCACTAGCAAGTTAGATTTTTAATACAGCTTACTGTTGCTGTTGTTACTGTACTTTCTGCTGTCATTAACAAATTTAGCAGGGTGCTAATGCTATTATGTACAGTAGCCTTATTAGCCTAGTATTGGGTTAACATACACTTCCATTATTACCATAATTCCATATTTTTTAAAAGAGGGTCAAGAATGATAACATTCACAATAACCACATTAGCTATTAATCTTAATAGTTTACTGTAACTATCACATGTCATATAGTTTACGTCTGGTGTGAAGCCTTTTGCTTGAAACATTTATATTAATGAATATTTATTATTATTATAGTATTTAAATTGACAGAATATTCAGTGTCTTGCAATAAAGGCTCAAAAGGTTTGTTTCAGATTCAGATACAGACACAAATTAATTATTTTCTGTATTATCCCCAGAAACCTTCCAAGATCATTGTTAATTAGACTGTGCTTTTTGTCAATAATTACAATACATCGTCAATGTTATGTTGATAGATTATGTGCTAAATGTTATACTATTAGGTTTTTCAGTACAGAATATGATATATTTATCAAGCACTATCCACCATACATCCGCCCTTTAATGTTTATTGTCTGAATATTTACCCCTAAAATAAAGAGTATACATTTCTCACATTAGTTTGTAATGTGACATACAATATTAAATAGAAAATGTTAATAAATTAACTATACAGCTAATAATATAAAAACAGTACAATGCATTTTTTGCCCACATGGAATTACACTGACCTGTATACTAATGTCATTGTTGGGGTTGTTTCTTTTTTTGTTGTTGTCATCAGTGGCTGATGACAGCAAAACAATTGTTAACCCTTAAAGCATGCTTTGTTTAGTAGAGAAACATACTGAAAGGACTTTGGAGGCCCTACATACTGTACAGTATGTGAACATGCCTTTGTGTGCTCTATAGAGTTCTTTGGCAGTTGCTGGCTCAGGGGAATTAGACAAAGGGGTGTTCAGGCGGTGGGGTATAAAAGCGTAGATCAGCCAGGTAGGGTACAGTTCATCTCAGGAGCAAGAGAAGCAGCAGTACCACCAGCAGCTGAAACAGCCAAATGACCAGCAACATGACCTCCAACATGAGCAAGGTAAGCTCTCAGGGTTACAGCTGGCTGGGATTTTTCCCAGCCCACACATGGGCCTGGAGGAGATCGCCACCGTTAAGGTGCCAGGATATGTCGTTGTGCAGACCTCTGGCTGCTAGCATGTTTGTTTTCATAGTAATTAAACATACAGCGAAATGATACGTCATTGTGTTGGTATCATTGTTTGCCCAACTTCAATTGGATTACGATTCTATAGTATATTCTATAATTAAACTAACAGACAAACAAAATATCAATTAACATTGATATATTGTACTATAGAAATAATGAAAGACTACAGATGGACACGTGAAAAGTAAGATGACCTACTATCTGTATATATTTGGTGTGTTGTTCTGATGATTGTCTGTGGATGTCCAGTCAATACATTTATCTAACATGGCTGTTTGACCTCTGTCCCACCAGATCATCTTCTACGAGGACAGGAACTTCCAGGGCCGCTCCTGGGAGTGCATGAGCGACTGTGCCGACATGTCCTCCTACATGAGCAGGTGCCACTCCTGCAGGGTGGAGCGGGGCTGCTTCGTGGTGTACGACCGCACCAACTACATGGGCAACCAGTACTTCATGAGGAGGGGCGAGTACACCGACTACATGAGCATGATGGTCATGAGCGAGTGCATCCGCTCCTTCCGCATGGTCCCCTGGCACAGGGGCTCCTACAGGATGAGGGCCTACGAGAGGGAGAACTTCGGCGGCCAGATGCACGAGATGACGGACGACTGCGAGAGCATCATGGACCGCTACCGCATGAACAACTGCATGTCGTGCCACGTGATGGACGGCCACTGGCTGATGTATGAGCAGCCCCACTACAGAGGCAGGATGATGTACATGAGGCCTGGAGAGTACAGGAGCTTCTCCAACATGGGCTGGAGCGGCATGAGGTTCATGAGCATGAGGCACATCATGGACTCATACTACTAGGCTGTCTTTGCACTGAATAAAACCACCTGAACAGATCACATGTCCGCTGTCTTTCTTAGCATGCATTCATACATGTTATACTCATTCTACCCTAGTAGCAGCCATGTAAACCTGCAGGCCACGTCAGGTTTCTTGTTTAAAAGGGACACTTTATACACAAATCATAAGGTATATGCAGGTGTCGCTCACAGGTTTGTTCCAAAAAATGCACTGTTGTTGGTGCACTGGCAAATCTAAATTAAATCTTCCTAGAGTGGCCACAGCAGCTGGATTTACATGGACACTTTTTAGTCATTCCAAATGTCATCTAATGTCTACGATCTGTGTTAACATGCACCGTAGCAATCAATTGGTATAGATATTTAACATGCACACATTATGGCTTTGTAATGTACTGTAGCTACTGCGCTAGAAAAGAGGCAAAAACCGGCAAATCTCTGTTGCAGGCACGGCGGCTATTTGTGTGACTGGTGGAGGGATTTCACAGTATGCGGCTCCAGTAAGAGTCACTGTATCTCACATCCACTTATTGTTGTTTTGTGCAGACTTTCACAAGTTTAAGACTTGGACCATGTGCAGAAGAATGCACCTAAGTATTCAGGTTAAACCATTTACATTGGATAATTCTTTGTTCAGTCGGGTGATGAACCACACTCCAAATGAAATTTCAATCATCTTGGTCCTTTCACTTATGATTGAAGTGTTTAATTTAATGTGGTTTGGGCTTTTATCCTGATTCCAATCAGAATATTAAGGTAAATGCAAATATCCATGTAAATGCAGCTAGTGAAATTGAAATGTGGAGTGTATTAGGATAGGCCCTTTGAGATGCATCATCTCCACTTTAAGGCTGTCCTTAAAGTGACCAGTAAGTGCTATCACTTTCTTCCTGTTCTGTCTGTAAACAGATAAAAATCCTAATTCACCAATTAATTTTATTTGGCTGATTAGAGTCAGAGTGAAGGCAGACATGTTTCATATATAAGTGAACAAGCACTATGAGAACAAGTCTGATCAGCCACATTACTGTAACTCAATCAAAGCACCTGTGTGGACTGGGATTTCAACAATTCATTCACCCTTCTTTAGAAGCACTTTCACTTTAAAAAAAGTCCCAGGACAGATACTGTGGTAATTTGACCTAAATAGTACCAAAGGGTCTAAAAAGTGAACATATACACAGATTAATAGCATTGCAATTGCATACTTTTTAACATTTCACAATGCTTCTTCTACAATGCTGGTATCCTGACTGCATAAAAAAAAAGAAAAATCAGATTGGTTTAGTATTAAATTTCTATTTAATTTCATTTTATATATACTGTATCTGTATATAGTATATATACTGTATAGTATTTAACATATTACCACTAGAGAAGGCCATCAGACTTGTCTACACATTAGAAGTATGTTTACAGTATTATCTCTTGAAATGTTACAGCTCAGAGGAATCTAGGTGTTCCCATCCGCCATGCTGAATGTCGGACCACTGGGAGAAGCTATGACAACAGGTGACTATTGATTAATGTTTACAGTATATCTGTGTGTATGCTGAACACACGTTGAGCTCTGTGTGTCCCGTGTCTCTGTGTAGGGCGTTCGAGAATGACGAGTGTGTGGCCGTGATCGAGCAGAGCCCCAACACATCTGACACCCATGCCAGACCCCCAGGGCCGAACTTGGTAATGGTGCAGATGGAGACCACCTCTGAAGACCCACAGGACTACACCCAGTGCGGTCTTGATGACTATGCGGTCACCGTAGAAACATATCCTGAGCCTGTCCTCGACACAGAGGTGAGCTAAGATAATATGACCCCCCCCACACACACACACAACACACACACACACACACAGAATGATATTGTCAGTTGTAAATCACATACTGTATGTCCAATAACCTCTAAGGAAGGCAGACACCAATGTGTTTACCGCTACACCGGGGATATTAAATTACAAATTCAAGTGGGCCAGATATTAACAAGAAAAACTGTCGGTGTATATATAATGTATAATATAATATATTGACTTGATTCTTATAGTGGCTATACAGTATGTTGAACTAATATATAGTATAGTATAGTGGTCAAGGGTGCAATCCCTTCGTGGGCCACATGGGGGCATTTGCTATTTGAATAGGCCTGCCCTACACCAATACATATAGAGCAAGGTACAGGGTCATGATGCCGCCCTTGTGCACACCTTACAGGTGGACCCATCCCTGGAGGAGGAGACATGCAGCTTGTCCCAGCTCAGCGTGCTGCTGCAGTGTCTGGACGACTGGCCGAGCAGTGGTGGGGACAACCAGGACCCATGCCAGGACACCCTGCCCTCTCCCCCTTTGCCCTCCCCCAGCCTCGCTGGAGCGCCTCCTGCAGGGGATGCCCTGCGCTCCTCACTGACCCTACACACCAGCCTGGAGGCTCACGTGCCTCCCATTCAGCACAGCCTGTCAATCACCCACAGCAACGTCCCCCTCCTCTTTTCGCACCATGTCTCCATGGGTCCCACCACGGTTGCCGTGGACGTCCACTTTCACCCAGCTGACACCGCCGCGGTGTCCATAGCGACCGATACTCAGCTCTACTCTGTCTCCAACAGTATGTCCATTACACGGCCGCTCGTCAGCGCCCAGCTCCCAGACAACGTTCAGGACAGTGACCTATCAGCATCGAGAAATATCCATCACAATAAGTAGATATGGTTGGTAGATGATGATTTTAATGGGTATTATTGCCTGTTTTATAGATGTTCTGTTTTTGTGAAGATTGTGTGGTTATTGTTAAAATTGTCTGAGAATATTGTCAAAAAAAAATGCTTTTGGACTTTTTTGCTGAAGGGTCTTACTGTTGTTGTCGATATGTAGCAGTGTAAAATGTGATAATTACATTAGCTGACGTTTATTAGGTTGTCCTCAAAGAAGGCTATCAATTTTGTACTTAAAAAGTTTAAAACAGAAATGAATGTATAGAATAGGGGTTAACATTTTTAAGATGATGTAAATACCAGCTTTCACTATTTGTCTTTTATTGCCTGATAAATAATTTGCTAATCATAAATGGCCTGTATAGTATTGTATTTTTATATCAACAGCCAAGGATAATAATAACTGCATTAGCAGACTCATAATCAATTGCAATATTTGTATAACTGTGTATATCCTATTGTTAGGACCGTGTTTTTCTTCTGCATCAAGCTACTGACTGTTATATAGGATTTACCAAAGTATGACACATATCTGCCCATTACTCATGTTATATACAAAGTTATAAACAAAATGACTTAGAGTGGCAGTAATATTGGGATGGGAATTGATGGGATGAGACTGAAAATAAGACATGCACTATATAATGCCCTGAAACACATTAAATCGAAAAACTTTTCAACCAGTCAGGGATTTTCAGCATTTTAATAAAAGAAATGGCAGGATGCCTTGGTTCAAATCCTTGAAGTGGAAACATTTAGTACATGCCTACAGTAATTGTATGTAGGCATTACATAGAAGTGGGATATTTTTGCGTTATGTAAAAAATGGTTACATGATATTTTCTCTGATAACATCCTTGACCAAGTTGCCAACCCATACTTCCTCCTTAATACTTGTAATGTTACTATGTACTGTAAATCACTTTGGTGGTGATTAAAGTGTGCTAAAATATGTAATTGATCAATGATTTGTTAATATTCGTGACACTCATGTAGATCTTAGCCCTGAACTAAGGATATTCAGTGTGAGATATCAGCCCTTATCGGTTTACATTATTTTGGACTTAATTTCTAAGTTTGGACTTTGTTTATGTCTTCACTTGGTAAATAAAGGTTAAAATAAAAACATTATTGTTGATCCATATAAATCCTGCTGTGAATTAGATATTTGAATCCTGTCCTATACTGGATGAAGTCAAAGGTTTATATGATGGAATGGTAGCAAATCAACAGGGTGGATATAAACCAAGTAGCTATACAGGTGTTTATATTATAAACCACCTCAGGGGTTACACTAACAGTAATTTAGACATATTTGTGACCAATATTTGAGTGAAATAGGCCTTTTGTGTACATAGAGAAAGTATTAGATCTTTGTGTTCAGCTCATGATGAATGGGGGCAAAATCAAAGTGTTGCGTTTATAATTTTGTTTAGTGTATATATATATATATATATATATATAAATAAAAATGTAACAATCTGAGGCTTCGTATCAAAATAAAAGTTAACATTATTGTGTAATATTTTGCATACAATAAAATGTTCATCATAATAAAGACTGCAGATATTACTGTAATGTATAGATTTGTTGCTATTTCTTGTAACATATTTAATATATGCTGCTAAGATAATACAGCTTACTGTATTTTCAACTAATGCTTCACATGCTTTTATTTCAATTTGTAATTTTAGAAACTATTAGGCTTTTCACACTGCACCTAGCCCGCGGCTAAGCTTGTGTTAGCCCCGGGCTAAGAAAATACTCCCACTGGCACGATCCTGGAACATTCCAAAGTGGGCTAGCTACAACTTTAGCCCTGGGCTAGCTGGCCTTGGTCTGGAGCAGGGTTAGCCCTGAGTTTTGAGGGCTATTCTCTGAAACCCCATTAACACAGGTTTTAAATATGCCAGTGTGAAAAAAGGCTAAGCTAACCATGGTTTAGATCTTAGCCCTGAACTAAGGATATTCAGTGTCAGATATGAGCCCTTATGAGTTTACATTATTTTGGACTGAATTTCTAAGTTTGGACTTGGTTTGTTTATGTTTATAATCTTAGGTTCACTATATGTTACTAGGAACAACCCAGTTTTAGTGCCACTATTTGTGTTATGGACAAACATTATGCTACATCTTAAAAGTGGGGCTAGGACCTCACGGTCCTTGCTGTCATATCTGAGCGTATTGTAAGGAGAGATTTACAAACCTACCTGATGGGCAGAGGTAGAGCGTTCCACAGCTTAGGAGCTGCCACTGCAAAAGCACAATTTCCTTTAAGCTTTCGCTTTGATTTGGGCACACTAAGCAGCAGCTGGTCAGCTGGTGGGTGAATAAAAGTGTAGCAGCTCAGAGATGTATGGTGGAGCTAAGCCATTTAGGTCTTTAAAAGTCAACAAGAGAATTTTAAAATGAAACCTGATATGTATGGGCAGCCAGTGGAGTGAGGCCAAGATGGGGGAAATGTGCTCGTATTTACTTGTTCAGGTTAAAAGACGGGCAGCTGCGTTTTGTACCATCTGGAGAATGGCAACAAGATCCACTGATGTCCACATACAGTGCATTACAGTAATCCAACCAAGTGACAAAGACACTGATTATTGTTTCAAAGTGATTTCTTGGAATAATTGACTTTATTTTGTCCAGTTGAGTAATTGAAAAAGCTTGACTTTACAACAGCCCTAATCTGTCAATTTTCACTAGAGCAGTGCAAGTTTACATTTACATTTACAGTTACGGAATTTGGCAGACACTTTTATCCAAAGCGACTTACATGTAAGTTCTTAGGTTTAGGATCTGATGATCCAGAGTTACTGGTGAAACCTTTACTGTTACTGGCTCTCCGATGGTAGTGGTGCCAAACCAGTGAAGAGTGGTGTCATTTTCTGCCAGCCTGGGTGTTAAGGCAACCATAGAGTCAATGTGCTTTAGATAGATAGCTACCGTACCCAGCTGGTAGCTGAGCAGTGATGGTCGCAGATTCCAGTCCAGAAGACTGAGATAACCAAATAAATGTATTTAGGCTGGCTTCTGTATCATAGTCAGTGCATTGGAATGCCGGGGGAATGGAAATATATCAGTGATCATTAGGCTTTTATTAAGTATTGTGCATGAACAAACTATTGCACTAGTACAATGTTTTATGCCTTGAACAAACTAGCCCACATATTAACACTCAGACTTCACTTCACCTTGTGCAATCAGTGATCGGTATTATACTATATATGTATGAACTGATTCCAATGCACAATATTG
This sequence comes from Amblyopsis hoosieri, assembly GCA_027564755.1. Taxonomy (NCBI): domain Eukaryota; kingdom Metazoa; phylum Chordata; class Actinopteri; order Percopsiformes; family Amblyopsidae; genus Amblyopsis; species Amblyopsis hoosieri. The sequence continues at coordinate 18,664 of JAODUE010091822.1, read as the reverse complement.
GTGTAATGTAAGAGCTTTTCACACATTGTTCCTGGTAAATTACCTGCATGACCGTGCAGGCACAGCTAGTGATTTCCTCTATTCAGACAAGCAGCTCCATCCAGGAACATTTATCTCTTGTGCCTGAGATGCTGTGGTTAATGCCGGTATAGTTACAATAGCCTGGACAGTACAGCACAGGGCAGTAGCTAAAGCAACACTTTATTGATGCTGCCAAGCGCCATAAACAAATAAAGGTTTTCAAGAGACTTCAGTTTACAATTTACTTTTGAGCTTCCCGCCTTCTTCTGATTTGCCGAATGGTTTTCCAGAACCGTTTTCAAGGCAAGCTGAAAGTCATTCCCCATTGTCTCTCCCCTCCACACATACATACCCTATGCAATTGACACGGCTGCAGCTTTTTTCTCCAGTCGATACCTGTCCACCAACTCCAGAGTTTCCCAAGTCAGAAATTACCAAAAGTCCTCCTTCTTTTGTCTGAAAGCCTTCCTGACCAGAGGTCTTGAACAGGGTCCATCCATGTCGCCAACCTCCTCTGGGAGTTCTGTCGAGATATCAGTAAAAATGTCCACAATTTTTGTATGGCATGGTCAAAATAGTGAATGCATTATAACTACTGTTAAGTTACTCCTTTGCAAAGGGTTATCTACCAAACAAAAATGTATTTAATACATACTGTGTTAGTGTTTTTAGTAAATGTAATGAAGTTACCAATTACATGCCATTGGTTTATGGGTTATGCAGTGCCCTGGCTGGAACAACAATATGAGTAAAACAAGTTGAGTTGAAACAAACCCAATTTAGGCCTACTAAATGTAATAAATGTGTGTGCCTTTTGCCACTGTAATATTGTAAAGGTGATATTATAATACCATCATATTACAACATTTTTTCACTTATGTTACTATTGCTATAAATTGAGCAACAGCTCCATCCTGTGGCCATTGGCTTCATTATTATTCCGCCATTAACTGTTGCCCGCTAGAGTTTTTTGCAATCACTTTGCCACACCTTTCAAAACATGTGTGTCATTTTTCACATCTCTAGTCTAGACACAAAACTTAAAACTACTACTGCTGCTTGGACTCTGTTGTGACCTGCATCATCTGCCAGCTCCATTTTACAATACCACTTAATGTTGTAGGTACCACTAATTCCAATATACGGTATACTTGTTACACAATGTCAACTCAATGCTCACGGGCCTGCATACATATACAATAATGCCACATCTCAATACATGCTCTGGAAAAGTGTGATAGTCAAGGTGATTATGGGATAATGATGAAATAGAATATAGTCCAGTTGGTTCATGTTCCACTGAAATTGGTGTCAATGGATCTCTTCATCCTGAAACTTTCATGGTCTAAACATGGAATATTGTTGGTCAGTTTCCATAAAACTACACATTAATGTAAGTTTAATTTAGTTACAGTACTTTTTGCAGTTCTATCAATTGATAGTTAGATCATTGTGAATTAATGCATCAATTGCATTTTTTAATGGTAATACTTTGATGTTAAGTTGTGTCATATTTAACAGGTGATCTTAGTTCAATTAACACATTATTATTTGTGTATTGTATCCAAGCAATTGGGAAAAGTGTTAGTTTTGAAATTTGTGCATTTTCATAATCGGTTGGGAGTTTTATGTCCAGATCTGTATTTCTTTTAAATAGATAAATGTGTTTTCACTCATATTTCAGAATGTAAATCATTATCTCCTGTTTTCTGTCAGAATTCTACCTGTTTGAAATCAGAATATGTTTCCAGTCTAGTTTGACGGGATAGCATTCAAGCCAACTATTACCTTCTGCTATTTCTTTAAAAAATCAGATTTGATAAAACAGGTGCTACAAATTCACTTGAAATTGCACCTGTATAAACATCTTAATCGGTCATGATTGATACAAAACAGAATGAGGGGAATCAGGAGCTAATTATAAAATAACCATTTTGTGCTTCACAAGTACCCAAACAGGACTCCTCCTATCTCTACAGGGCTGGCAAACATGCTGCTGGTTGCCATGACAGTGTTTGCACTGGTTTTGCTTCCTATAGGTAATTGGGATCAGATGCCTTGGGCTCACAGTAACCTGGAAGCATTTATTTTATGGAGAAGATGTTTAGTTAAGCCATGCTCCCATTCTTAAGGAGCCCGGCCTCATGATGAATACGATTGGTGAAAACAATGAAGGCTTGTCCCTCCACTTCTTCCTTCCCTGGGGTTCAGATTACAGATTAACAGGCATCTCGTGCACTTGGGGAAGGGGCTGATCCAACTGGTGGGGTGAAAAGGGGGGATTACGTAAGCAGTTGTGTATTATCTCAGATGAGGTTTTTTGACAGAGCCACACAGTTGTGGGCCCATAAAAGGCCCCTTGGAGTATCATTCGTTAAACCCACTGTATATAAAGAGAAGCAGCTGATTGTAAACGAGAGTTGAATTTCCCAGCCGGATACATTCATCAACCTTACCTTTTCAGAAAGTTTGGTTTTAGATTTCTTGTGAGGTTGGTGGCCCAAGCATGCCATCAAATAATCGTGGCTCATATTTATTAGGACATATTACAGGCAGGTTGCTATTTCATTTTATAAAACACAATTGTGTTTTCCAACATTTTGGCACATTATTGGCATTTGCGACATATCTTACATTCACAGCTGGGACGATCCATTGTTAACTGCTGATGCTACTACTGCTCATGTCCTATTGGATAGTAATGTTTCTATGTACAGTTCTAGTCATTGTTTTTTGGCTACTACGCTGGACCTGCAATTGATTAACTAAAGGCAGTATAGGAGAAGGAAGAATCATTCTTCAGGTGTCAGAGAGCTGTCACCATTCACTGTAATTGTGACTCTGCACACACAGGGCACTGTGTTACATGGGTTTGGGCCTCAAATGTCAATGGTACATTAAACAGTCAATCAGACACATTTGAAGTTGCTCTCCAGCTGACTATTTGTTAGCATGAAAATGCAGCTACAAAGACCTAACTGTGTTTTTCTTTTATATTCAGCTGCCGTTACTGACAATGCTCCGGGCATTCTACTAATGCAGCCAGCAGTTCATTTACACTCTTCTACCCGGCGCTGTGCTCGACCAGAGGTTTTCTTTTCAAAGGAAACAATGCTGATGATTGACTCTTAATTAAAACACATTTGACTTTCTTGTCTAGCCGTCCACAATGTGGTTGAGTGCAGGGCTGCTACAGTCACCTCTGCTTGACACAACTACACCATGCCCTATAACCAGAGCTGCTGGGATCAGAAGAAATGCAGGATATTGCAGTCGGCGTCGAACTAAACACACAGTTCCTCCTGCACAAGTAATCTCCACATTGAGTCTATTTGACATGACAGTTGAAGCACTTGAACTCAAAGCTGGCCTCTTGCAAAGTGGGCTGGTCTGTGGTATTGGTGGTGGTGGGGGTTGCCATCTCAGGGCAGACCTGACCCAAAGGGGTTCCCCTGATTGGGAACCCCTGATTTCCCCGGGTCACTGCAGGTGAGTGCAAGTAATTGGAAGGAAGTAATTTTCCTCCTTGAACTTGTTACCTGATTGGCTAAGTAGACATCTGACATTGATGCTCATAGTTTTTACATGTTCGAAGCTCAGCCAATGTATTGTTTAAGAAATTGCATCTCTTTTGTATATTTGCCCATATAAACATATTATATTTATTGCTATAAATAAAGATTATTTTTATTAGTAGTAGTATGGTGCCTTCTAGGGCTGTACTTATCCCATGAGGACCCATGGAGACATAATGTGTCAAACCCCCTTTAAGTGTTCTGGGAAGTTCCTTATACAGTTTTATCTTTCACTTTAGCTTATGCAGTCCCTAAGTGATATGTATATTTACATCCTAATTACCCTTTAATTTTAGCACGCCTGACTTCTTTCAAAATGGCTGTCTACATGATTAGCAAATTTGACAAAATTGATCATTTCAATTAACTTTATTTTCAAATGTTACAGCCGATTTAACAATTGTAAAGGTTTAAAGGTGCTGCGTGTAATATATAAAGTTTAAAAGAGAGGTAAAGGAAATAGTAGTTTGGTGTCAGGTCTTCGGGTAGGTCAGACCCAAACAAACAATAACAAGGCAGGCTTCACACTGGTTTACAACTCAAACTACCAACAGGAACACGCACCAAAGACAGGCAACGAAAAGACAATGAACCAACAAGGACACAACAAAACAGACGGACTAAAATAAGGCAGGTGTAACTAATGAACAATCAACACGGTTGCGGCAAACACCGGACGAAACAAAACATAATACAAGGCAACAGGCAAAAACACAGAGAAACAGACAGGCTGGGGCAGAAATCAGATGATTTGTCAAAGACCTATATGTACTGCGTATAGGATGGCTCCAGCCCATAGCCTTGTAATACCACTTTGTACCTCAAGGGGCAAGGTGAGTCACTAGCCTTCAGGCTGCCTTCAGACCAACATGAGAAGAATAAATGTGCTGAGAGCTACTCATGGATGTCTTATACGAACAGAGCTACTGCTTGTAAACCGCTGGCTAAGTAATAGAAAATTATTAATTTCCAGTGAATCTCTTAAATACACAAATATTTTACTTTTGAATCAGTTAATAGAATAGTATTTTTAAACGAGTGCTGATTGCACAAGGTCTGTGTGAATATCTGTCTTATATGTAGCTTGCCCGACATTCTCAAGGCATAGGCTATTGAAATTATAGTCTAGTTTGTTAGCCATATTCTCCATTCCAGTGCACTGGAGACGTGTGTTGCTTTCCACCGCTGGATGAATCAGAAGCGAGTAGCAACCTAAATGGATTATGGTTGATACTGACTCAAAGTTTCTTCTGGACAGAGTTCCTCACGGATAGCTGAGCTTCTCACCCTATCTCTAAGGGAGACACCCGCCACCCTCCTGAGAAAACCCATTTTGGCCGCTTGTACCCGTGATCTTGTTCTTTCGTTCATGACCCACTCTTCATGACCATAGGTGAGGGTAGGAACGAAAATAGTCCGGAAGATCGAGAGATTTGCCTTCCGGCTCAGCTCTCTTTTCGTCACAATGGTGCCGTAACGTGATTGTAATACCGCTCCTGCTACTCCGATTCTCCGGCCAATCTCCCGCTTCAATGTCCCCTCACTCGTGAACAAGATCCTGAGGTACTTGAACTCCATTACTTGGGGTAAGGACTCATTCCCTACCCGGAGTAGGCACTCCATCGGTTTCCTGCTGAGAACCATGGACTCAGATTTAGCGGTGCTAATCCTCATCCCAGCCGCTTCACACTCGCCTGCAAACCGATCCAGTGGGTGCTGGAGATCACGGACTGATGATGCCATCAGGACCACATCATCTGAAAAAAGCAGCGATGAGATCCCCAGGCCACCGAACCGCAACCCCTCGAAGCGCAGCCCTGGCGGAGACCAATTCCCATGTGGAACGAGTCCGATTTACTGCAGAGAATCCGTACACAGCTCTCGCTTTGGGCATACAGGAATTGGATTGCCTTAAAAGGGACTAGCTAAATAGCTAGTATTCTCATACATAATTTCAGCTTTAAACATGTGCATTGACAACATTTTCAAGGGAATTCATGGCTTGTCTAATATTATTGTCTAAAATAAATAGCTACAGCTTTGGTCTAGGTGTGCCCTTTGTGTGTGACAGCTAGAAGGCAGTAGCCGGTTGCTAGCATGTTAGCTAGCTAGCCATCAAATTAGCTTTAATTTCAACAGCACACTTTGATAACGTAATGTTTTTTCTCACAACAGCTACACTATTTCTAAGATATAAATATTCACAATTCTTAAAATAAATATTACATTATGTCAATACGAATGGTAGCCTTTTTGCTTTAAATATAAAAGATTGTCTTACCTTTTTTCAAACAAGCACCTCTTCCATGCCCTAAATATGCAAGTGTTTCCAGTAATTTTACTTGCGAGGAAAAATAATATTGTATGGGAGAGCTGAGGAATGACCAGGGGACCACTGAGGAATGACCAGGGACCAGGGGACGACTGAGAAACGACCAGGTCCACAGCTCTTGTTGTCATGTAGGCCTATGCTATACAATTATGTTAAGTTTTGTGTGTGAAAGTTTACACCCAGCAGCTGAATTGAGTGTTAAATTAATGTTGTATTCCTCACTGAGAGGAAGACTGGAAATCATTATCTTATGTGTAAGGAAACATCAGGCTTGACTTAAACATTGCTTTTCAAATTTGTAAAACAAACATTTAACACATGTAGTCTACTATAATGCACACAAAAAACAGCCAACTTAGTTATTACACAGCTTTTGAAAATATCTTCTGTAGATTACATAATTTGGTTGTAAAATATAGTTATGTTAAATATATAATAAAAAAGAAGTTATTAACACCATCTAGTGGTATAATTTATTCAGTGGTTATTGTTTAGAACTTGGAGGTGTGAAACGTGACAATATTGAAGATAATATTTAGAAGGGCTATTGTACTTGGATTCAACGCTTTGTTGATACATATTTTGTTTTGGGACATTGCTTAAGGCCTTCATACATAGCATTGTCTATGCTTTTTTAGCCTATATTAAAATTAAAACATAGATAAACAACATATGCTACTGTTAGTACCAGTAGCCTACTATATTCCTATAAACTAGTAGATAGCTACGATGACGGTTCTTCCTTATTGAGTTCATTAACAACAATACTAAGATTCAAAATTAATACATAGCCTACCAATATCCAACACTGTTTTACTGAAGTTCGAGTTTGAGTAGGATTTGTACAAAGTTGTTTTTGTTTTGTGCAAATAAGTTTTCCTTATTTCTGTTGTTGTAGGAATTATAAATACGAATAACTCAGTAAACGATAATTTGTTTCACACTTTACAATAAAGCTAATTTTGCCAGTTATAGACATTAGTAAGGCATTAGTCAACTGTGATGTTTCACACTTTACAATAAGACTCCCTTTATAGAGTTATACATGTTTGTAACTCATGAATAAATTCTCATAAATATGAGATGCTAAGATACATCAATATGGATGGAAGGATTCAACTCAGTGAACAACGCATACTAGAGATGTTAACTATGGAGTAGACAAAGCTATTTGCCGTTAGTCTTAGTAATAAAGCTACAAATGTGGGCTCACTATTTGTAACAGACCACTGTTGTCCCTATTAATATAATGTGTTATAAAAGTTTATTAATGATTTATACATTATTAATAACCTAATTAGTAAATGTATTATTATTATTCATAAACCCGTTATAAGGGTAGTCTTATTGTAAAGTGGTACCCATTTTATTTATGAAGCTTACATCCCATTGAGTGAACATCCTTACTCCAAAGTCAAAATTGTGTAGGCCTGCTTCTCTTCAAAACAAACATACTGTAAAGCTAGCTGGTATGTTGTCATTGTCAAAATATCTCAGACAGCTGAATAGTTCCAACAAGGCAATTAAAGAATGTTTTTAACTAATGCAAATAGAGAAAAAGACACGCTTACAGTGTGTGATGTTTATGAATATAGTGATGTGATGAACATTAAATTAAGAATGAATAGGTGAAGCAAACACACACAGAACTCACAAAATACTTTCTAATGCGTAAGCACAACTAGCTGGTATACTGTAATCTTTGCAGGCCTCATGTTTGGTTTGTTGTATCTCTTAAGAAATAACCTGTTGTGGGCTCATTCCCACCAGATCAGAGCTTTGATGTTTAATTCTCCTCCCTTCCCTAACACAATTGACCATGTACTTCCGGGGCGTAAAGAAATAGGCATACTGTAATCCACTTGATAAATATCAAGCAGAATAAAGCAATCAGCTGAAAGCAATTTGCATGTCTGCGCTCAAGCCAGCGGCCTGTGATTTTCTCTGCTGTCATCCATCATAGACTGCAGGCTTGGGCCAAAATACACAATACCCCCAAATTGCTGTCATCTGGAGAAAAGCATTGAAAAAAACAACAATTTTTCCTTGTCTGTACTTCAAATAAACTAGTTTTTGTTAAATAACTGTAGAGCATGTTTTGTCCAGTGTAACTTTTAACAGACAGGGGTGATGTAATGTGTAATTTCCTTTGTTTTCTGAAAGCTGGGCTGTACAGATCTATACGTTTGTTCTTCAAGTTCCGATATTATGCTAAATGATGCTTCAAACGCTTCAAAAGTCAAATAAACTCTCGTTTTTATCCCAAATTACTTTTCATAATGGAAAAAGTCTTTCAGTTATTTGTGAATATATTTAAATGCTTTCTGTCATTTACATAATATTTCTTCTCATGAGTATATATAGTTCTGTATATAATGAGTGGCCTCTCCATTCTTCTGCTAAATGCTGGTCTGCAAATTTTGACTGTCTGTAAATCAGGTTGCAGCCAGACTTTCCAGTGATCATAATCACACCCAGTTCACATGCCAAGCCCCTCTCACAACCAGTACTGCTCTCCAACATCCTCTTCATATTCAAAAGAAACTAAATGGCTTACAGCGACTACAGAAATAAGATAACACTCTTGTGTTGGCTTACGGCTTTGCCGTGGCCCATTCTAAAACATGTCTCTATGAACAACGCCAGAGCAAATCTGTCATTCTGTCACTTGGTTTGTTGATATGAACGAACCCTCTGGAGCTGAGATGGTTTGGGCAATGTTGGCTGAATCACAACCACAATAAGTTGTGTAAAACTGGTTGGTAAAATGACCCATGGAAAAAACTAAAGCAGAATTTTCTTATAGATCCCAAGGAAAGCAGACATAGGCAGAGAAAGCAATTGTCTGCAAGGGGTTTAATGCCCCTAGCAGTACAGCCCTCATGTTAACATGCTGAGGACATGCTTAGACTGATACACATTTCATTTTTCAGTCCAACACATTGCTATGATGCAACCTACTATAGCATAAGCACTTACAGTCACTGTATGTATCGCATTTACACAATTATTTGGCCACTGAGGGCATAGTCATGAAAATATATTGCCCTTAACACTAGACTATACACACAGTACACATAATGAAATGCAGTATTGACTCTTCAGATTTAATATTTGGATACTATTAATTTATCTCAATGGTATCTTTTAAATGTTTGCTTAGAGATGCACCACATAAGCCGAACCCAAGCAGGGAAGTAGGTGGCCTTGCCAATTGACAGTTCACTCAGAACAATTTTTTTGAATTAGCTACAAACGCTGTACAATTGAAGTTACATTGTTGTTGAAAATGTTACATGTTACATGTGCACTGTTAAGCTTGTAGACTTGTCTTTGAAGATGAGCATCAACACACAAACCTTGTTTCCAAGTAATGACAGTAGGACCACACCTTAATAATGCTAACTGTTTCCCAATGTATAGCACAGTTAAAATAACATTGCCCTCATATGACCTCACACATTTCACCGTCAGCGGATGGCAGACGTAATACACTGTTGACATACCGAGCAGCAAACTGTCCACTGGGGCTACTTGGATGAGTCTAATTGCTTCACCATGTGCTCCACTTTGTTTGTATTGTAGCGAGGGCCTGCTCTCTGTTGTTTGTGTGGAACATTGACAGTTTAAAGGAGTCTAAAGGAAGGGCAGGGCCAGATACAATCCCATTGCTGTGGAGGGCCTTGACGTTCACACATCCACCCAGCAGGATGCAATAGGTGACATGTTCGCATCTGTAACGGCTGTCTCTAATTAAGTTCTACACAGTGTTACACAATGCCATGAGGTTTTCACACATTCTCTGTCTAGAATTAAAACCTGTTTGTTCAAGACAATTCACACATTCTGTATGTAGGTCTATTATGCTGCTCTTGCATGACTGGAAGGCAGACCGTGACACATCCTCACATATGCTCATCCCTCCCGTCGCTGTCAAAAGGATATGGTATTGGTGAGGAAATAGCATGCTTTCAGACTGTTGCAACTGAGCTCAAATACTTTTAAATGGTAAATAAGAATCAAAGTATATTTCACATAAGCCTTTCAATAATTTCACAATAATTTCACATTTACAAATACATGCAATAATTAATTTACCCATTAGGCTACCGTGTTTTATACTTTCATAAAACCTGGCAATTGGGCCTGTAGACTCCATGTTGCAACAGCAGTATACTGTATGATGTGTAAGGGGTGTAAACCTCCATGTGAGGCGAGGGTAGGGCTTCAGTGCTGACCAAAACACCCAGCAGCTGGGACGGTGTTCCCAAAAACATCCCATCCCACTCAACGGGAATTTCTTGAGCGATACAATTCCCTTGGAACGAAAACACTTTCCTAAGCAAGCATAAGAGGATTTACTGACACTTGCATGAAGGCAAAGATTGTTATCACACATAAGGACATTTGTTTTTGGGATTATTTGGATTCCTGGCAGATAAATATGATCTTGAAAAAGTAAATATCAGCGAGGAAAGAAAAGAGGACGCATTTTTTGTGAATCTAATAGCTTGACGGTCTTCAGTTTGAAGACATAACTCTAAATCTTTTCTAGATGTGGCCATGGTTAGGCCTGTTCTTTAATTAATTTGATCTCGTATTCTCTTGTTAATTAACATAATCTCGCATTCCTGCTTTTGCTTTTGATGAAATGAAGGACAACATGGGCTCTGAATTCCACCCAAACCCAGATTTTTGGCAGTTTATGAATACAAGTGTAATCACCAGGCGGACATCAAGTACTTAAATGGTCTATCATGGGCGAGACAATCAGCCTCCTTTATGTTTCAAGATCAGCTGCAACTTCTGTACATTGTCTCTTATGAATTGACCGATCTCCAATTGAGCCTCTTCACTTTGGAGAATTTCGATTTTCGATTATACCGCTTTTGAAATTTGAATGTGCCATTTCGGTGGTGGCCCCTGCGCTTCTCTTGATTGACAGCTGAAATTGACACTCCAGTCGCCTCTTATTGGGATCGTTTCAAGCCATCACTAATTGCAGGTAATGCGTCTTTTCACTTCGTTTTGATTGCATGTGAAATATGAGGTAGCTGTATGCGCAAGAGGAAATATCGATTATGATTTTTTCCTAATTGCATCAATTGTTGTATCTTTTGTTGCCTTTAGGGTTTAAATGAAGGAGAAACAGTTAGTTGTTATATCGGAGCTGATCTAGTTCGCGGTGTGGTTTCGTAACGGGATGCGTAATGCTCCGGGCAAGGCCCGCAGTCGGCTCCATCTTCTCTCCAAATACGCGACGTTCAAGACCACAAAATGGTGAGTTCAGGCACCTGAAAAAGCCAGAAGTCTGAAGCGAGTTAGTTCAAACATTATTACGCTACGCAAAATTCGTTATTTGTGTAATTTTCTTCAATGTCCTTGTATTTCTCGATATTTGGGGGAAAGAGCCTAGCCTACAATATCATGTTCATTCAATAAAATAGCGTTTTAAAATATGTATAGCCAACACTATGTATAGTATTATGCATTGATTAATAACTAAGTTTATTATTTTTTTAATTAGGTTACCTTGTATATTTGTATTGCTCTTAACATGTCATTCTTGCCATATGCTGCTGTTTTGACCCTTCCCCAATGTGCATAGTTGTGCGTTACCTATAGTTTACATAGGCGGCAGCCTATTAGGCATGTGCTATCCCACAAACTACTGTACACAATATTGACCCATATTCATCATACACGTTCACTTACAAGCAGGGTTGTAAAATCGAGGTTCAGAAAGTAGAAGATTTGTTGCAAACATTTGAATTGTCCAACGCGACAGCAGACGGGTAATCTTGAAATCGCCATTTAAATTAACAAGGAGACGCAAAACCTGCCAGGACTTTAACTCCCTGAAGTCGGTGTTTTTAACATCATCTATCCGTTTCACAACGGATGGGGGGGTGTTATTTTTGTTTTGTTATCCATAACGGTTTATGCATGTGTTCGACGGGCTATTTGAATTTAACATTGCATTAATTAATTACATAAATAAATAAATAAATAAATAAATACAATTATGACATTTACATTTATTTATTTTTAGTAGCTCTTGTTTTTGCATAATGCTCTTTATGAAAACACCAGCATTAATATAGTAATAAGAAAGGACAGCCTATTATTCTGACATGTAACTGGTTTTGTGAAGTCTAAATCGGAGGTGAAGAGGGAGTCGGGCAATTCCAGTCCTTCTGAGGTTTCATGCATGTGTTCTCCACCGGGGACCTCTCCATCTGCACGGCCCTCCAGTAACCAGTGTGCGAGCTGTGGCACTGACATATTGGACCGTTATCTGCTCAAGGTTAGATTACATTTTAAACTATAATAGACGCAACCAAATATGCAAATCTAGTATTGCATGAATCATTGGCTATGTCTCTAAGTCATAGGTTTGGATTTAACCTATGCGTTGCTAGATTTCAAATGCGGTGGAGTTAAATATTATTAGTAAATAGTATTACTTTGAATGCTTTTCGCCTAGTCGCATTTTATTCCTGATATATATTTACATTTAACAACAACACAGGTAAACGACTTGAATTGGCACATGGGATGCTTGGAGTGTTGTGTTTGCAGAGCATCACTTCGCGCTCACAACAGCTGCTACATCAAAGACAAAGAAATATTTTGCAAACTGGATTATTTCAGGTAAAATCAATTTTAAAAGCTTCAACATGCCCATCACGAAACTGAAATGTGCACATAAAGTAAATATAATTGTAACTATTGTTAAATTATGAGATTAATTAATACAAATATGTATTAGGCCTACATTTATTTTAAGACTATAAGCACATTATACGTTTATCCTTGAAATGTCCTAGGCATAGGCCTATAGGAATATAACCGAGGACATTGCTTTGTACATGACATGATCATTTTCAAGAGTGAAATATTATGTTATACAAAACCAGATGCCAAGTGGTTTTAATCCCATTTAATAACTGGGAAAAGTAGCATACTTTTTTTTTTTTAAATTTATAGATAGTTTAACGTATGCCAATATATTTTATGGTCAGGTCAAGAAATATATTATAATAGCCTACAATATATTGATTCCAGGTCCCTTCAAATGTATCATACATTATAAATACAACCGTTTAAACTTCTAGGCCTTTAAATTCATGAGCAAAATAATGAAACCAAACAAGACAAAATAATTAAAGGGTAAAAGACAGCGCATTATAACAGAAAGACATTAACACAAGTAGTCTATAAACGCTTACTGGAATGACGATGGTTATCATAAATAACATAAACGGTGAAAGCCGTTAAAAATACTGAATAAATAATGGCCTTTGTGGGTTGAACCGAAGATCTCAGAAAACTATATTTAACATGGGGTAATAATAAAAAACAAATTCATTATAATTGTGTATTACTGTCCAGAAGCCAAACAGCATGAAGCATGCATTGGTTTGCACGCTAACACTTAACTAAAGTTAATTCATTAATAAGGAATGAATAAGGAAATTAACAAGGATACTATATTTTATGTTATAGGCCTATGCTCCCCTATCAGTCGCTGTTATAATAAATTATTTAATTAATACAGTAATAACTTAATTATGGCATTATTCATTTTTTTTATTAACTCTAGTTTCAATGAATCTCTCATGCAAAAAGAAAAATTTGAATTAATGTGAATTACTCACCCATAACAGCCTGGAATATAAAACGATCTCCAGCCCTTAATTCTTGGTTTTAAAAAAATCATGATCAATACCATTGTTACATTATTTTAATTTAAGAATTCAGGCTATGCAATTTATAGATACATGTGTCATTTTGGGGTGAAGTTAAACTCACACGTACACCAGCATTTATCAATGTTCTATTCTATTTACAGTAGGTTTGGCACCAAGTGCGCTCAGTGTTCACGTCAGGTGTATGCCAGCGACTGGGTGCGACGAGCCAGGGGAAGCGTGTATCACCTGGCATGCTTCGCCTGCTTCTCGTGTAAAAGGCAGCTGTCCACTGGGGAGGAGTTTGGCCTGGTGGAGGGCAAGGTGCTCTGTCGCAACCACTATGATGTCATGCTGGACAACCTACGCAGAGCCACCGAGAACGGTAGACTTTATAGGCAGCCTCCACTAATTAACTTATTGGACATGGGGTTTGTTTCAGAATAGAGAGCTGCATTAGTTACTGGCATTTATATTACATTTAGATTAATAGAATAGCAATCTATTCTTGAATATACAATTGTTGCTCATAGAAAATAGAAAATTAGAAAATTGTTGCTCATAGAAAAAATAAATTATGTGATTCAAGCAATATGCACTTTGGATATATGCTGCAGTTAGTCAAAAAACATATTTTTATATTCTGCTCTATTTCCATATAGCAGACATCCAATGCTTCTCTCTTTGCATAAAAAGAATAACATAATACATTATACACATAATAATAATCAAAGTATATTTCACATAAGCCTTGATACTTCATGTCTGTTCATTTATATTATACTGTGTGCTATTATTCATTTTTATTATTAATAAAATATGGGATGTGTTCTTGTGAAAAACCAACAGGATACTGCAGTGGAAGAAACAGATGATAAACAGAAATGTGATTTATGTATTATCCTTATTTCTGCAACTAGGCTGATGACTGAACGATCATAAGTCAATCTAAAATTCAGATAAAAATGATTCAAGACACCAATTGTTTTGAGGTCACCATATGGTACAAACATGAATCAGTGTGTGCACAAGTGTGCTGTTTAACACATAATACTTGTAGAGTTACTGTTGAAAATACTAGTAATAATAATAACAATTAAGATAAATTGCTGTGTCCTAGTAAACATGTTCTGTCCTGGTTTAGTGAAGCAACACCCCCCCCCCACACACACATGTCATGTGACTAACCTTTTTTGAAAACGTACATTTTCATTGGTTCAATCAACCGTGAATGTGTGTTTATAGGCACAGGGCTCACTTTGGAGGGGGCATTGCCTTCAGACCAGGATGGCCAACCAAAACCAGCCAAGCGGGCACGGACATCCTTCACTGCAGAGCAACTACAGGTACTGTACAGTACACTGCCTCCAGATGTGTGTGTGTGTTTGTTGTGTTACTGCGTGATGACTAACTGCAGGCTTTATCTACAGGTGATGCAGTCCCAGTTTGCTCAGGACAACAATCCTGACGCCCAGACACTCCAGAAACTGGCCGAGATCACTGGACTCAGCAGAAGAGTCATACAAGTAGGTTCAAGTCGTCAAAAGTAGAAGATTTGGAAGATCTATAGCGTGAAATCAGTGCCATGATTTGTGTATCTGCAGAAAACAAGCCGCAAACCTATAGAAAAATATTTGTGTATTTGTACGCGAAGGTGGGACCAGCTCTTCCAAAACCATCACAGCCAATTCAATAACACTATTTCTTTGTCCATGCAGTATCATTGGCCATGTTCGTCTGTCATCACACAAAAGATGACAGCAAATTGGGGAAGAAAACAAGGCCGCTGTTTTTTAGCAGCTCTAATGCCAAAAGTAGCTTTAATGCCTTTCATTTTCTTTTTTTTTACTTTTCATAAAAGCCTGGAGCCCAGTTTTAAGCCTGGAATAAACCATTTTGAGCCATACAAAAAATCATCAAATGGCAAAGGAACAAGACTGTGTACTATAGCCTACACATAACCTATTTTACGAGTGAAGGGACTACACAACTCATAGGCGTAGAGGGGGGGATGCAGGAAATGCGTCCCCTCAATATTTAGAACAAGTGTATTTGTCCTCCCCGCCAATAAAAACATTAAAGATGCACTAGGGTCGCCCGGCGATAGTAAAATAGGTTATGTCCAAAATGTTGCCAAAATGTGTAGTAGACTATTATTATTTTACATCAGCTATTTAAATTTAGATAATCCCAAAACACAGATGTTTTGAATATGCAGAGGGTTTTGAACATGAGCATATGAGCTATTGAAGTCCAGGGGTTAATACATTAATTTAAATGAATTAATTGACCATTGATAAGTCATATGCATGCTTACTTCCCCCAAAGAGGACAGAAGACTAGGTTAAATCAGGCTTATGTTGAAAAATATTAAATAGGTCTATGCCTACCAGAGACATTGAGAAATACATAGCTTTATAACTCTTCCTGCAATAGATTTAATATATTTTGAATTGTTCCAGGGTTCTTGTATTTAATGTTTTCCTCTAAATAAAATCACATTTACATTTACACCATACGTTCATGCAGAAAATGCACAAATTGTTCCATAAAAATTCACCAGAAAATGAAGTGTTTGATTCTTAAAATTTTCTAGACCACCCGCTTATTATGTTCCCCCCGATGTTCAAACAAAATCTACGCCCATGCCATAAATGTAACGCTGCGACAGAGAGGTGAGTGCAGGCGAACACAAACACAGAAGCAAGGAAGGCAAACATTTAATATAAACAAAAGAGAGCGTGTACAGTCACGTAACAGAAATAGCACACTAACGGCTAAGCTAATGTAAACAAGGTCTCGCTGTGGAGGCCCGCCGAAGCTCGACTGCCCCCCCCAATCAAGCCCGGCGTCGCCCCTCGCCAGTGTAGGACCCCCACCACTGGGAGGCTGACTGGCACCGACGGCGGAGCCTCTCCAGGGGCCTGGTAGGCGGTCAGAGCCGGCGACTGAAGCAGGACCGCCTTTTGGAGCTGGCCGCTGGGCTTCTGTTCCTTCGGGCCGGGTGGCAGTTGGCAGGGCTAAAATCACCCCTTCAGGCCGGGGGACTCCGGCGGATCCCCGGCGTGGGGCAGCTCCGGCAGACCCCCGGCATGCGGTGGGCCCTGGGCACGGAGCGGTTCCAGAGGACCCCTGGCGTGGTTTGGCTCTGGCGGACTCTCGGTGTGCCGTGGTCCCTGGATGCGGGGCGGCTCCTGCGGACCCCCGGCGTGATGTGGCCACCCCCGTAACCATCCGGCAGTAGAAAGGGTTCCAGGTTAGTGGATCCATGGCGCCACACCACATTCTGCGAGCACCGGCCGGCAGGTCGCGACTGTTGGTCGGCTCCATCCGAGCCAAGAGGAGAGAGGACGCTCCACCCCCAGTGGAGGATGGCAGCGGCGACCTACAAGCGCCGGACAGCACTGCGGCAGCGGGAAACCACGAGTCCGCCGTGTAGTGTGTGGCCAACAGAAACAAAAGACAGCGTGTACAGTCACAGAAACAGCACACAAACGGCTAAGCTAACGTAAACAATAACCCACAAACACTACAGGGAGTCACCAGTGTATATGCCCTCACACCCACACGACTGAAGGTAATCGACTGATTGCACGTGTGGGTGTGGGGCGCTGGTAACAAGGGCAGTCCACCACCGGCAAAACCACATACCGGTGAGACAAACCCGACAAAGGGATGCAGCATCCTTTGGCGCATCCCTGGACGTGGACGTTACAATAAACCATTGTAAAGCCCAGATGAGGCATATTTCCCCTGGCCCTGTTTCTTCCTAAATAGTTATCTTATTGTTTATATTCTACCAATATAATAGTATAATATAGGTATCATATTATTTATACTTTTAACATAAATTATCTACATTTTAGTCATAACTCATCATAAGTCATAAGTAATAATTTTTGTGTGGTTTAAAACATGTCCATGGTAACAACAAGCTCCCAACTTTAAGTGCCAAATGGATCACGCATGATCAGTAGGCTATATCACAAGGTCAGACTACTCTTTTGGAAATTGGCATTAAGAAACTACAAATAGTCCCAAAGGATCTTTTAGTTGTCATTATTCCTTCTTACAGTACTCCAGTAGTAATGGTGGGAAAGGATAAGGTTACCATATATGTAAATACATTAATATATACATAATACTCATTAACCATAAAAAAGTTAAATGACAACCTGGCACATAACCTATAGCCTATAACCTACTATAGCCTATAACATTAACATAATCCAATTATACAACTAAAATGACAAGAAGCCCAGTCAATTAGTTAAAAACATGCAACAGTTCTAGCTAGAAATACAGATGAGCACATAATTACGGGCGTGTCTCAAGGCATGACGAAAATGACGCAATATGAATGTGCGCATGCGCACAGTTGTTATTGCGTCATTTTCAACATGCTTGAGTCAACGCCTATAGATTTCTGCTACGCAATCTGGATTTCTAGCTAGAAGGCATACTGTTATTGATTGCATGTTTTTAACAAATGTATAAGGCTTCTTGTCATTTTAGTTGTAGAATATGATTCGGTTAACGTTATTTGCCAGGTTGTAATTTAACATTTGTATATTTAATAATTATATACATTATGTTGTAATTTCCCCATGCCAATTTCTGAAAGTCAGGCATAAAGTTCAATGTAATCAACAATAAGAATCTTTTTTAATCACATTATACTGTTAGAGTTATAACTTTATGGGATCTTGGAAATGGAAACAATGTAACTTGTAACTTGAACTTGTAATGTAGCAATTTTCGATAGGGCATGGCGACCATAGCATTTTTCAACAAGGCAGCATAAATCGTCAGAACACCGGTTTTGTGCCAAAAAGTGATTTCCTGACAGAAAGTGATTTTGCGCGCTCCCACGGACGGCAGCCTGTGTTAGAGGGTCACATATCTAACCCTAGTAAATTTGTTTGAAATATAAACAATGATATTCCACGTCTACATACCAAACACACGCACAAACATCGTAAATAGTAGCACATTGCCTATATAAATCGTCATGAATTATTATAAAACTGCAAACATTTATATGG
>JAODUE010091811.1:1138-13839 GCA_027564755.1 Amblyopsis hoosieri | reverse complement strand
GGTGTGTTAAAGCTCTATCCAGCTCTTTTTCCGCTCTACAAGCTGTGTGGCCTGCCTTGTCGAGGTCGAGCGGGAAGCGACACGCACCGTCGCCGCTCACCCCCCCCCCCCCACCCCCCCACCCCACCCGACACCGTTGCCGTGGCGCAGTGCTGCATGTGAACATGCACGTGGACACACTGGCGGGGACAGCTTGTGTGGGTTTAGTGCATCGCTGGCAGCTTTGGACTGACTTCAAAGGATCAGCTGAGATCCCTCTATCACAACCCCCACACAGCTGGGGCCACATTGTGTGGCGTGCGATTATTTACTGTATCACTTGCTCGCGCTCAAGCCCACGGTGGCAGACATGCAGGTCTCTCTAACGCACACATGCACACACACACATGCAGAAGACGTGTGCACAAATTATATCTTTTAATTAATGGATGTTTTTGTTTAGAGAACAAGGTGGCAGGAATATAAACAGTAAGATGACGAACTTAAGCTTAACCATGTTTTCGATCTTCCACCCCCCACCACACACACACACACACACACACACACACACACACACACAGCTTTCTCTTGTCCTTGCTACCTTCACAAGATTTCCACTCTCTCCTGTTACACTGACCTGACCTTCCTTGTCATCTGTGTAACACATTTTCCAGGCTCGTGTATCCTGGGGGGGTCGGTGGTTGACAGATTCAGTTTGAGACCGCCCTGGTGTCAAGGCACGACTGCTTTTGCACAGGGGCTGTGGCTACAATAAACATTTTGACGTTGTCTGTAGTCTGGCAGCAGCCCATTTAGATACACTTTAAAGGGCGTGTTGGAGATAAGCCCTTTCCTAGGGAAACACACATGTAATCATTAACTGAAAGTTGATTTGACGACATTGGGCACCTGCAGGAACCCATGAAGAACTGATTCGTCATGGCACATTGTAAGACCTGGCCATGGTAAGTGAGGAAAAATTATACACAGCCAGCCAGCTTATATTTGCTGTTGAATAGAATCTCTATTTTTTATGTCTATTATGTCTGCCCTGGCTAACTGTGCCCAAGCGAACAACAGTTTTCATTATGACCTCTTGGAAATTGGCATACAAACATTCAATATTAACTGTTGTTATAGGTGTTCTTAAAATGCAATTTATTTTCAGATCATGGAGTGATCAGACACTGCCAACAAAATGTCACCGCTCAATTAGCTTTAACAAGATAACAAAACGTGCCTGCCATCTATCTAGTCTGGGCCCGATTTGCATCTCGAGAGTGACGTTAACTAAACTAAATATTAATTTTGAAACAGGACAATGGATACTCTTTTGAGTGTGATACTCTCTTGACTCATATCAGATGTTGTGTATAGCACTAACTTCCTGCTCAAAGATAATTCAGTGATTAGGCTGAATACACGGCTGGAGTGAATGACTGCTGAACTGAAAGCACATGTGATTTCAGTCGTCTATAATCAGTCATCCATACTAATTTTTGTTTGCTTTTCCTACAGTCACAATAAAAATGATGCATCAAAGATTATCAGTTTCAGTAAATGAATAAACACCAACTTTATGTTACCGATAATAACTTACACTTAAACATTAACTTCAGTCTGGAGAGCTTTGTGTAAAGCCAATATCTGTCTTTTGGATTTGATAACATGGGTTACCAAGTATGTAAGTACCAGTTGTTTCCTCATAAGCATACAGTACACAAAGATAGGCTGCCTATAACCAACTTGAATGCAATGTAAATTGCATTTACACAGTCCATAATTCATTATTCATTTGCTTTGACGAATGTGCAGTCTTTAACCTCACTTAAGAGGTAAAGTGAGGTATCAGAGTTGGCAGACAGCCCCTTTACGCCACAACCTAACATAATTTCATTCATATTTGTTTCAGCCTTTCTGGCACCTGTACTATTGCCCGGAGCACTGAACCTCTATTTAACTGTCAAAATTATCAGCTTTGATCAAATGTACATTATTGCAGCCGACAAACTGCCTGATAAAACTGCCATTTCAGTCTCCTCCCTGCACCTGTAGCTTGTAGGATGACTATGTGGGCTTGTCTCATTGTAGGTATTTGAGTCAATATAGACATACTATAAGTGCTTTTAATGAAAATGTAACATTATTAAAAATAATTTATGTCAAAATAATGATGGTACATTAAATAACTATGTTAGGCTATGTTTTAACTCTATGATTAAGTTGATTTAAGTTGTATTTTGTGTTTATCATTTGTGTTTATAATATTAGTGTACATGTTTTGCAAATACAAAAATGAATTGTAATTTAAATTTGTTTTAATATAATAGCATAGCAAATGTTTTTATTATCAATTGATGCAGAATAATGGACTATATGCTGTATTTCTAAGCACATGGCAAACTTCAAGCATGTCAGCTACTGTCTAGGAGGATATGATATGAGCATATAGTCTATTATTAGAACGTGATCAATGGCAGCTAGGCGTAAACTGATGCATGGTCTGTGAAGGGTGAACTGGTTGTAAAACCAAGCAGGTTTGCTATACTTCAGTGACAAACAGAGCTACTGTACAAAGTGGTCCATGTTCATGTCTTTCAAAACATATAGAATATCACTGTCTTGACCAGACTTTCTAATAGTGTTACGCAGCATAAAAGGATGTCTGTACAGCAGGGAACATAAGGGAACATAGACACTACACCAATCTAATCACTGATTGGTATTAGTGAATGTATTTAATATTTTGTAGTTGTAATAAAGATACGCAAGATCAACTCAGGACTTGGTTATTGGATGATACTAACCTGATATTGACACTCAAATTGATGAAATGAACATATAATCGGCTCGTTTTGTTTGTGAGAGTGAGAGAGAGGCCGACGTCACGTCGACTTCACCAACATATGGGCACGCAGCTCAGCAACACAAGTCCCATTAAGCCCCATATATAAAATACAGTAAATAAATTATCTCTTTTGCAATGATCCTTATGACTCAACATTATTTCACCTGCGTCCTAGATGATCATTTTCCCTGTCCTTTTTTTATACCAGATTAAATATCTTCAGTGTGGCAATGCAACCCATAATATGCACTTTAGGCGTTAATTAATATGCACTTTAAGCTTTTGGTCAGTTTTTGGCAGACGTACAAATGCTGGTGCCACCCCTCCGTGTAACTTTAGTCTAACAAAAAAAAAAAACGCATGCCTAGATGCTGCTTTTTGACGGAATGCACTAATAAGGCTGCGTTTGGCGGTGCGTCAAGGAACGCAATATGCTACAATTTGCTGCCTAGCTAAAAACAGTCAATATTTCACCATGTCAGATAATTATTTAACGTCAACCATTTCGCCGATGTGGCTGTAAGCAATTAAATGTGATCTTTGGTGGTTAATGCTCTTGCATAGCTTGACAAGTCATTGGACTCCATTAAACTTCTGTTACAAAATTCTGTGCGCACGCTTCTATACGTCATCACAGAATTTGATTACAGAAAACGGGCCTATACGTTGAGCTTGAGCTCAGTAGCTCATACTCTCTCCTATACTGTGTGTGCAATGGCAGTTGCTACACTTCCTGACCCTTGTCCTGGGAACCATAGATCAGATCAGGGACAACTGTGACAAACGCCTGCCCTGGTGCTCTGTTCCAGGCACGAGCATTGCTGCTGACACACGCACGCACACACATACACACACACACACACACACACACACAAACACACGCAGCTGGTGCCACAGACTATTCTTTTTTATATACAGTATATTACAATTTGTATATTTAAGCCTAGAGAGAGAGAGGTCGAAGAAGAGATATAGATATAAATATATTTTTTTAATTGACCACCTTGGTGTTCACAATCTTGTGGCCACCCAGAAACCCCTGCTAAGGACAAGCTAGTCGCAGCAGCTTCAACAGCAGCACAAGAGGAACCCTGTCATGTCCCAATCAAGCGGCAACCGGTTTGGCCAGAAAGTAACACCACACACTCACACATTCCTCAAGCAGATCACCCAGGCTCGCCTCAGTGGAGAAACCAGTGGATGTTACGTGACGGTGCACTAAACCCTATTCACACCTATTTATTGTGGTTTATCGCAAGCTTAGCAATTACACAGCAAATAATTGTATTCTGCGTAAGGCAGACGTTTATCTTCTAACCGTACTCTTGGGTCGACAGCCGAGAAGAAAAGAAAACAGTACACAGGCCTAACTGCTAGCGGTAGTACACTTTAATGTGAGACAAAAGCCAACACATGACCCTCGCACACTCTCCCACTTCCTCTTTGAAAAGCAACGCGCAGAAAGAGGATGAGCAGAGCGGAGAGCTAATTATAGCGTCCCAACAGGATGGCCAGAAACAAACTTGATTATCATCATCGTCGAGGCATAAAGGAAACCTGCTGCCTCCTCCTTCCTCCGCAATCCAATAGAGAGGCTTTTAGCCTTCATAATGATTTACAAAGTGACAAGTCAAACAGATTTACTGTGACAGCCTGAAAAGGAGGCCGGCAACCAACACAATAATTGCTCACGTGACCAGACCCCGGAGCCATACTCCTCCCCCTTTTCCTTGGCCACCTCCCACCCCTTCCTCATATACCCCCCCTCCCACCCGCAACCCCCACTGTCTGTTCCAAGGGACAGCAAAGAATGAAGCCTGCTCAATAGAGACAGCCAACAAGGCCTATTCAATTCCCTTCCCCGGCTCAACATGAGCCTTCTTCAAATGAGAGAAAAGCTCTCCTTTGTGGAAGTTAGCAACTTAACATGACAGCCCACCGATAAGGAGCTGGTCACGGAAAACTCGAGGTGTGAACAGCGTTGGAACGGAGTGAATGGGGTTACTTTTGTGCAAATTTAACACCATTACTTAAGTTTATCAGATTTAATGAGCTGTGAATAATAGGTGAAGTGCTTGTGGCTGCCTTTACCACAGCTATAACACACCGACTCTGAAACAGCTGCATTCAAATCGCTGTACATGAGTTATGAACCTACCTGAAACATTATCATTTCATTGACTTTATTATTTGTAGCAATGTATTTAAATTAGATGTATGTGTATTGTGCAAGCGTGTGGCTGTGAAAGAAATGAGAACAGCTCTCCGTTCATATTAACAGGAAGGTAGCCCTTTCTGCTTTGAGTGACAGAATCTAAATGACTTGTGGTTTCATTTCAGTGGCCCTGAAAGATACAGCAAATACAAGTTTGAGCCGTATCAGTCTCTGTTGGACTGAAACACTTTGGCTGGTTCAGTTTTCATTTGTTTGTGTCTTTTTTTGTGGAAGGTGAAATACACCTTAGCTTTGAAAACAGAGCCACCCCTGGAACCATCACAGTTGGAGGCTGGGAGATGTGTGCAGAGAATCCTCAAGGAGCAGAGACCCTGGGGCTACACAGATTTAGTTTCTTCCTTTCTGGCTTCAAAAAAAACAAAAGAATTCCAGGGAAAATCAGGGCAGGAACTTAGCCCAAGCCACCTCCTCTCACACACACACACACACACACACACACACACACACACACAGAGAACAGCAAAGGTGATTTCATGCAGGCACAGGGTGGTAGACGTTGTTAGCATGCGCCTCCTCTCTCGTAACACAATTACGCCAATGTGATATCCAGGAAGACACGGTCACAGCGACATGACAAGGAAGGGGGGGGCGTAGGCTTAAGGGGGTGAGACGACCACAGGCCACCCACGATTCATATTTCATAGCGCCTGTCGACCGCCACTGTTATTACCTATTGTCACCGCTGACGACCGCTCACCTCCCCAACAGCCGAGACTTAGCCAATGGATCCCAGCTATTAGTGGCTAGAGGCTAGTGGGGCTTGAGCAACAGCCTCGAGACGTTGCTTGAGCCAGACTTGTGGTATGAACCCCCCCCCTCCAAAATACATTAGTCAGACACAAAACGTGTCATCCACCCGCACGTGTATCTTTAGCAATGTCAACACATACCATTCAGCCTCCACTCATCTCCCGCAAGGCAAGAATTAGACCGGCCTCCTCCGCAGAGGTTATGGGATGCCTGTGGAGTCAATGCAGCCGCTACAGACTTATAACAATTATATTACGTGCTGCTCAATGTGTGGTATCCACAGAAAGTGGGTAGGATCAGAGGAAGATCATTGCAGGTCTAATTTTCATGGATTTTAATTCCGATCCACGCTGGATTCATTTCAAAAGTCACACGTAAAAACATTGAGGAGGACTGGTGTAATTTACAGTAACCATTATTCGAATCTTACCATTACAGTAAGAGACCATGCTTATTTTTGCTAATATGCTTGCCGGAAAATTAAAGAGCAAAGGAAGACAATGATGAACATTGTTTAGCGGCTGATCCCTGGCAAGCGCCGTGCAGTGTATCATCGCTGTCTCCGGAATACACACGATTAGCCCGGTCTCATTACTGATATGATAAACGACGCCTTCCATCATAGCTTTTGTTTGCTGGGAGAATGTACTTGTTAATAGGGGGGGGAAATTGCAAAAACACATTGGTGAAACACATTGCCCCTCTAATAGAGCAGGAAGAAACATAGGAGACTAGGTTATCTGATTTGCGATTGCAGATAACACTTGTAATATCTACAGGGCTGTATAAAAGCTTTAACCCACTGCTGTATCCCACCTTTCTCGACTACCCTAATATGTTTTCCATCCTCTGTATTCTAGTCTCTCTCTGTATCAGTGTTATAACAGTGCTCCAAGACCTGTGTACAAGCTCCCTTTGCCTTTACAGTTAGTGTATCCACGCTGAGGTTTGAAATATTCTCCTTTATCATGCAGATTAATGAAATACAGTATGTGCGTACATACATACGGAGAGGAGAAGAAATTCACACTGCTTTCTAGAGTGGCCAGAACAGGATTCATAAAAATAAAATAAAAACATTTACAAGAACTCCCCACTTGAGAAGTGGTGCTACTGTGCCATCATCTTGGAAATATAACTAGATGCATTCTTTATTTGTTTTGTCTGACCCCAATGCAATATAGGTTTGGTTATTATGAATGAGGATATTGCACAACCTCCTTATAACAAGTATGTGGCAGGCAAAAAATAAATATTGTCCCTGTGCGTTAGTAAATCCTAGTTAATTTACTTTGTCTGAATACAAGGAAGTATGTATCCCTGGAGGCCATGTTGGAGACAATTCTGCCGCCTTCACAGAATCTCTGCCATCACTCTCCATCACCCACGCAATAACCAGCAGAAAATCAGCACCACAACACAGACACAGAGAATAGTGCTGGCTAGACAAGAGTCTATCTATGGTGTTATATAGAGTACAATATCATTTTATTTTAGATTCATTAGCTAAGGCGGGAAGACTTTATTAGTATTAGCAATAAAGCCCTGACATCTGAGGTTTTTGCCGTGTTATAACATCTTATGTATATCAAACTGTTTACAAACAGGCAACAAAAAGTAGTGTTTAACAAATAATGATTTCAGCGTGCTCTGACCAATGGTAACAGCAAACTGCATGGTAAATCCAAGGTTTATATCCAATGTAAACAGTAAAATTTTACAATCTATATATCTCATGTTGATATTTGTATGCCAAACTCTCCCCTATGTGCCTTAAGCTGAAGTGCAAGGCTGTTCACTTGGATCAGTTTCTCCTTCAATTTAGGATTAATGGCTGTTGTCTGAAAACACAACAATAGGTTTTTACTTATTGACTCAACACTGGCCCAGCAAGCTCTGTTTATTCGCTGTACTGGTTAGCCCCAGTGCTGGCAGGAACCCAAGCACTAGGCAAACACTGCATCAACACAGACAGTCCAAACAGTCCTGAGACCCCGGCTGCAACAGGGGACCCACAGAACACCAGGTAAAGTGTGGAGACCGTTTGGAGCACGCCATACTTGCAGGCAAGCTCCAGTATGGCGAAAGAGGACAGCACACACATTTACAGCTTTATAAAACACTAAACCCACTGACCTAGCATGAGCGTGGAGGGGGTGGCTAATTAGCAACTGTGCTTACAACTCAAAGAAGTGAGCAGGGGAAAGCGAGGCAGGGAAGTAGAGAGAGAGAGAAACACCCAGCACACAGTTGGAGGATGAGGACGATGAGTTTGCTTAGCTTAAACAGGATTTACAAGCCAAACATACACACACCAACGCCACTCTCTCAGACACGCACTCTCTCTCCCCAACCCACAGCCCCTCTCTCTCTCTCTCTTCCCTGCCCCACAACAGACAGAGGGTCTCTCTCTCTGCCATGTTTTAGTAACACGATAATTAGTTCATTAGTAACTATGGATAACGAACAGGCTTATTTTCTAAATGATTATTTATGAATTATTATCAAAAGTCTCTCTCTCTCTCTCTCTCTCTCTCTCTCTCTCTCTCTCTCTCTCTCTCTCTCTCTCTCTCTCTCTCTCTCTCACACACACACACACACGAACACACACCAACAAATGGCCTCGGTCGAGACAGGCTCTGTAAGGATTTCATCAGCAGGGGAATAAGTGAAGGTAATTCCTTGTGATGGTGAGGTCTTGAGTGCGAGCGATAGTAGTGGGCAGATGAATGGACTGATGGAGGGAACATGTTGTCCCCCCCATGTGCAGGTTCTGGCTCTCATATTGTTCCAAGTTAACTACGGGTGTCATTTATGATTCAAGGTCCCGCAGTACGAACAGGGAACAGGACATGGCCATTGTCACATCCCCTTGCACTCGTTTCTCAAAGACCTCCGAATGAAACATGCATGAGCTATTGACAGGGTAGCAGGCTGTCTTCTCTGCCCTGTCCTAACGCTACACTTTGTATTCCCTCTGGCTCCCTCTCTCATCTTGAAAAAGCCTTTATAGAAGCCACCACCCGCCAAATGTCAGCCCTTGAGCCACCTCTGGTGTCTTCCCACACCAGACCAGCTCTGTCGTCACCAGCGTAAATGGCACGCCACACCTGACCACAGAAACGTAACTTGTGAGTTAAGGTCAAAAAGAAGAAAAAGACAATCATGTGACAGGGCACACGGTATGGATGACTCAGCGTTTCCAAACACACACGCCAAGTCTGTCTTGCACCTATCTTTCCAGGGAAGGATTTTGCTAGCCACAAATGTGATTTTTAGTATAGACACAGATACGGTTCCAACAGGGACATTCATACCGTACCTGAAGCCATAAAGCAGTGCCTTTGTTTGAAACGTATTGCTATAGGACAAAAGAGCAGTGGCTATACATTTGTTTTTTTGCTAGCATCTGCCAGCATCTGTTCAGGTCTTTGAACTAGCAACCTTTAGGTAAAAGAAAAAGTTGCTTGGACTGTCACTCAAGCAAAACAGAGTAGATCTTGGTACATAAGTATTTAAAGTATCTTCAGAAGGTGTAAGCAACACAGGTGGTGGCAGTTGGAAGGTTTTACCTATAGCCTACATTAGATTGTTTTTGGCTTATAGTTATATTAGTTATGTTATGAAACCAACTGTAGGTTGTGTTCTTTTACAGCACGGCACTGCTCATGTCCACATATACTGCATGTTGCTACCACCACATGGAGAAGAAGTCCTGCGATAAACAGGACTCCTGGTGACTGAACCTGAACAGTGATAGCTTCATGATATCACAAGTACCACACAAATCCTATCTCAGCTCATAATTACGCAACAACAGTGCATCATTGTGAGCATCAACGAACGCAACAATCCTGCCAGTAGAGGCTTCAATTAAAAGTGCACTAAGTCATTCATATAAAGAATATAACGTTGTGGTCAGAGTGCAGCAGGAGGTGAGGGAAAGACAGAGAGAGAGAAAGAAGAGAAACAAACGAAGGCTGACTTTATGCTCAGGTCAGGAGTGAGTGGGTAGGTTAGGCCAACGGCGAGACGCCAGACTGCAAGAATCCACGTTGAGTGAACATCCGCCAAGTATTTCACAACACCGTACATAGCACACAAACAGTTAGGCAAAATGTCAGGCTGTCAATACATTGATTAGTGTTCCTCAGGTTAAAAATGCTTAGCCGACTGCGGTGACTGGCTGTGGAGACACAGGCAATGAGAGAAGAACGGTGCAACTCGCTCTATTGCTGAGTAATAACTGCACGTTGGCTCACAATTGCAGATAATTAGGTTGGCAATTTCTTGTACAGCATTTTAATGTGTATTGCTATACCTTTGTTGAAGGTTGGTGACGTTGGGGAAGGTAAACAACCCTCTGTACTTTTACAAAAATTAACTGACATTTGTGACTTGTTTGCAGCACACACACAAGGATAAATGCAATATGTAAATGAACATCTTACACAACAAACATGTTGAAACGTTGATGTTGAAATTACTATATTGTCTCAGTGGCAGTTTAAAGTCAATATTATTGCTTATTGCAATAGCTGTAGAAAAACAGCCGCCTGTCTTGAAAATGATCCACAGAACCATAACAAAACAATAAATTCTGCCTCCTCTGACGTAGCTCTCAAATTTCTTGGACTAACTGCCCCCAAGAATCTATGCCTCTGCAAGAAGCACCTGCTGTGTGTTACATCTTACAGTCTGTGTGTGTGTGAATGTTAATGTGTCAGTGGCTGGTGTTGTTCTGTTCTCCCAATGAACACAATGGAGGTAAGACAGCCAGTGTGTGCTAGCCTGTTTAGTGAATCAGACACTTCTGTCTTGTCTCACTGGCTGGCTGGCTGGATGCAGAGGCCCCAGAGGGACAACAGAAGGAAACAAAACTGCTTCACCACACAACTCGCACGTGCACTTGAATGAAATCACACACGCACACTCACACACACACACACACACACGCACACACACACACACACACACACGCACACACGCAGTCTCTCGCTCTCTCTCTCTCTTTCACATAGGCTATGCCAAACCAAAACAGTTTTCTACAGTTGCGTCACTTAACAGATTGCCCTCGATTTACGTTACCAAGCAATTCATTTGTTTAATTTAAAGGCTCGCGTGTATTATTTAGGCTATGGTTACTATACTCTTCACTACGATTTTAAAGGCTGGTTGATGATAATAGTTCAATTTAAAGATTCTGTATGATAATGCAAAAATCCACAAAAGTGTGAAATTGAAACGTTTTCTCACACAACTGGCGTGACTATCAAATGCCCGCGTAGCGCAGCTGTTTCAATTCAGGTTTCCTGTCACTTCCATGCCTATACGGAGAAAAGAAGCACTTTCCCTCCCGTTTTCGTTTATTTTCGCTCAAGTTAGCTGTATTCTCTCCTGCAGGCGGGTGCACAGTAGGGCCTAATGAAAGAGAAGCAGTCTCCTCCTCTTGTCAGGCCCCCTCTGTTCTGCCCCGCCTGGCCTCACATCCAGACGGAGGAATTTAACGGGGTGGGTTCGCCAGACCAGCCGCACAGATTGGCAGGCGGCTGCGCTTAGTCAAGCTAAACCAACATCTGAAACGGTGATCTTTAACAAAACGTGCATTGAATGCCAGGAAGTTCTGCAAGGAACATATCACCAGTGTCAGTAAACCATGTAAACACGTGCCGATATGATTGCAAATAGTTTCAATGTGTAGTAGCAGAGTAGCACTGCTTGTAAAATATTATTAAGTAGAATTGCGGCCACATCTGCCTATGCTAATTGCCTTACAACAGGTAGTCAATAAATTGCCTTAACGGAGTCAACAAGCTTCCCTGGGCTATCAGCTATAGCTGACATACTGTATTTCTAGATTAGCACTAACCAGCTGATCAATTGTATAGCAACACCGAATTGTAATGTTTGTATAAACCTGGTAAGGCAACGGCAAGCGCTTATAATCACGGCGCGGTGTTCAAATATTCCTGCAGTCACACTGACTTCGGCTATTTAAGAGCAACCCGAACGCGTTACGCACGCCAACATAATATATAAACTCTATAGCCTGGAAATTGCGCTGCGTAAATGCGCACCACTGTCTTCCAGATTCACAAAAAACACAACATGCTGCTCCATAGCGCAAGTTCATTTGTAGCTTGTTCAAGGAGGTGACCCTATTGTTAGCAGGTTGTGTCTGTCCAGCGAATGGCAAAGCATCGTAGCAATAACGGGCATATTAATAACCCTCTGCAACGACGAGGTATGAATAATTAGGCTTGAAACTTACTTTAAAATTGAGCCTAGGAGGAAATCCGCCTTCTTTTCAAAACCTCGTGTTTACCGTGTCCCTCTCCACTTCACAAAGACGACATGAGAACCCAACGACTGCGTGAATGAGTGACTGAATCAACTACCGTAGAGCACGGCAAGTTGAAGTGTCAAATTACACTGGCTATTCAGTTACCAGAGAGCCATGCTTGGCGGTTGCTGTCAAAATGTGTCCCAGATTCATGAGGGATCAGAGCGACGCAGAATTGTGAACGAGCCAGACCGCTTGTAATAGCGCAACTGAATGCTATTACACTGGAACGGACTGGATAGTTCAATATAATAGTATTATTCCATAACTCATTAACGTGAAATGCCGTCGATTCCCGCCTATTTTTATGAACAAGCCTCCGATGTGAATGCATAATGTAGCCTATAAACTGCCACGATTTAATAACACGACAATTACTTAGGCTACATTAGTAGGCTACATACACAAATGTGGATAACATACAGGCTAATTTTCAAAATTATCAGTATTACAGTATTATAATAAGTGCCACCGCCGGGGGGGGGGGGGGGGGGGGGGGGGGGGGGGGGGGGGGGGGGGGGGGGGGGGCGGCGGGGGGGGGGGGG
>JAODUE010091800.1:0-13840 GCA_027564755.1 Amblyopsis hoosieri | reverse complement strand
ACACACACACACCCACACACACACACACACACACACACACACACACACACACACACACACACACACACACACACAGAGAGCCTGTTAGTGCATGGCATGGAGAGATGTAATCTTTGGCAGAGACAGAGACGCATGTAGCACAATCCATCTGGCCCCTGCTCCTCCACCCGGCAGACCAGCTCCTGTCCTGCCTCGCCCCCTGTGGAGACAGTAAGCTACTGCACTCTTCCCTGCCCAGCGCGACCAAACTTATCCTTGGCCGTCTTGCATCTGAGCTTCCAGCTGTGGAACCCTGCGTAGCCAAATGTAGCATTGTATTAACCCTCGTGAATAACATGCATGACCCTGAGGGCAAGAGGTCAAAACAGGTCAAAACCTTTTCGCTGCATAGCGTACCAATATTGAATCGTCACGACTAGCAGTGGGTCCTCTTTTGATTTCCACAGTGATATGAATACCTGAATGAGAAATCTATCAATCGAGTTAAACTCACCAGTATGAGCTTCTACAACTGTTCCTCGCCACAGGTCACGTGTCACGGAACGGTTCGCACAGCTCACGACAGCCCACACAGCATCGCCATTTTTAGCTAAACTGATATCTTTACTTGGTAAACCTGTTAACAGTAATGATGACACAAGTCAATCTCTGGCTGTTGGCTGTTTCTGTTAAGCTAGCTGATCTGCTTTGTAGCAGCAGGTCTCAGCAGGCCAGTTAGCCCAGCAGACTACCTATTACGCCTCCACACAGTCATAATCACTGGTGCTTATGGCTTGCTTCTTTTCCAAAACCAAACCAAGGGGACCGTGTATAAAACGGTATGTGCTACTGTTTTATTGTACTAATATTACAGTATTATTATTCAATGTTGATATATTATGACATGCAGCATGTTAGTACGTTTTGAGTTAGAATTGTTAGTGCAGTGACTTTAGCATATTAGTATATTTGTTAGTATATCAAGGAGCTCATTGTGTTAGTAGAGAACAAGGCAGTGCTGTTGCAACGGAGAGAAAGGCATGCGGGCTGCGGCCGGGCGATCGGTTAGCGGCGGCGGCGAGAGAGCTTTCGTGTTGTCACCCCGCCGGTGTCCATGCCAAGCACGCTGTTATGACGGAGGAGGTCGATGCGCGCGTGTGTGGAAAGCGGCTGGGTGCGAGGGCCCGGGCGGGGAGGGGGTAGAAAAACGAGGGGGCTGAGAGGCTATAAACACTGGGCACCGTGGAGCGTGCCCAGATGGTCCTCTGTTGTCCTCGGCCCTCATCGAGATTAATGGGAGCCGCCAATGTTTTCGGCGGGGCCAATCACGGGGCGTCTGTCTCACCATTCACCACCATTTAACCGTCACATCGCAACGCCGCCGCCACGCACTGCGTCGACGAGCGTGTCGTGCAACACTCCCCACCGCAGTGCCCCGTAGTCCAAGAATAATCGACATGCCGACGACAATCCACATGAGAGACACGCAGAGACCCAAACGAATGAACGACCTTCTTAAGTACATTTCAATTCAGTCTGCGTTCTGATAACCTCCTCACTACACGACAGACACTAGAAACAGCAGAGGACATACCGATTTACGAGATGTCTCTGAAGGGCAAGAATTCTACTCAAGCAACTTGTTTTGCATGGAAGAGATAAATGAGCATCGGAGAGTGGCAGTAAGTAGTGTATTTCTGCTGTCAACAGACGTTCAATATTTCAATAGGGCCGAATTGCTTTGGCGTTGGGAGTTTTAGCGTTTCCAAATAAAACAAAACGAATCAGAGTCGCTGTTGTGGTATGTCTGGGGACTCATCATTTGTCAATAATAACAACTGAGATGAGCAATCCAACTGACATTATCACGTATCTAATGTTACGTGTTACGAGGAGCTCAACAAAAGTGTTGAGATTAGGAGAAAGGAGAGGAGAGGTGGAGAACCCTGGG
The DNA here is from genome assembly GCA_027564755.1 of Amblyopsis hoosieri. NCBI lineage: Eukaryota > Metazoa > Chordata > Actinopteri > Percopsiformes > Amblyopsidae > Amblyopsis > Amblyopsis hoosieri. The sequence continues at coordinate 11,910 of JAODUE010091800.1, read as the reverse complement.
GAATGCAATGGAGAGACCAAATAATCTAGGTTATTTGTTTCAGGGATAAATAAATTAATAAGCGTGAAAAAAATAACAGCCCTAAACTCTTAAGCAATAGAACCGAATAGAAAGCCCAATTATTATTAAACCTAGCTGGCGAGCGTGAGACCAAAGAGACACAGTGAGACACAGAGAGAGAGAGAGAGAGAGAAAGATATATACAGTATCTCACAAAAGTGAGATATACAGTATCTCACAAAAGTGTAATCACTTTTGTGAGATACTGTATATTTGGGAAGAGTAAACACTAGCTTGATGCCTGTGAGAGGAAATGCTCCTCAAACAAACTTCTACTGTGGATACAATTAAAGGAACGGTAAGCATTGATCTTCGAGAATATGTGTATGTGTGTGTGTTAACAGATACAAAGAAACAAAACAATAAAAGATATAAACTAGTTAGTTTACATCCTTAGCTTGTAAGATAATTGCTCATGCAGTTAACTGTTAGCATATGCTATCGTATGGGCAAAGGTGTGCTACAGTGACAGAAGAATAACATAAGTCAATGTGCAATTCAACAGCATACTAAGAAATACTAAGAAATACTAAGAAAAGTTAAAACGCATTGTTTTTAAGTATGAAAAAGTACAATAGAGTACTACTTTAAAGTTTTAACAGAATTCCAATCCAAGTCCAATGATTGACTTTCTACCACCAAGCAAGTTCTAAGCGATTTAATTTCAGCCAATCAGGATGATGACATTCTTGTACATATATGCTATGGATGGAAGAGGAAGCAAAGACATACAGTAATGCACCATTTCACGTCGACATAGGCCTGCATGTCTGACAGCATGCATACAATTGCGTGTTCCCTTCCCTTGCTTACTTCACAAGGACATTTGATGACATACCAAGCTCTGACTGTGATGCAGCCGCGGCTAACTGCTGCATGAATAAATTGATATTTATTTTAGTGCCACCTGGTATATCTTAAAACAATCAGAGACTTGACGAATGTACTCAAAGGCTGATGTATGGCTGAATTCGAAGGGGTATTTGGAGAAGGTTTGAGTCAGGAAAATGCACCTCATCAATCAGCATGATTAAAGGTTTTGGCTGGACCCAAACAAACACCACACAGTGAATGACTTGGCGGTATTTTAAAGGCACAGTTCTGTTAAGTGTAGGCATACTGCTAAATGTTGCATCCACCCGGTATCCCCGCTAGGTTTGTGGAGCAGCTCCTTCTTCACTCCACAGTTCTGGTTTTGTATCTGCTGTCTTACTCTCTCGTTTATTACATTTTTTGCAAGCAAAGCAACTTGACATTTGCTAAACAATGTAGCCCCACTCTGTACAGTAGTAACCCATGTGAGCCATGACACATACAGTATATGAATGTATATATATATATATGTACAGTAGCTAAACCCCCTCTCCTGAGTTGTTCTCCCAAAACCATTCAATGCATGCCTACATTATATTTTGGGACATTTTCTGGAAATTACTGGAAATGTGTGCCGTGCTATTGAGGAGTAAGGTTTGGATGTGATAATGATGTAAAACAGCTTATAGCTATACTGAGACGTGCCCCAGGAGAGGTGAGGCGCATTCCCTGAGCCACCATAAAGGAAATTTCACAATTTTGACAGCACTATGGAATGCCATGTTTCATTAAAGCCATCTCTGCACTGCAGTAACATAGTTTACGTTAAAAAAAAGACGCTCACTTACTGACATTAGCATACCAATTCTATGACCAAATATATTGTAGCCAAGGTGATTATCCAATAAATCTAGCTAGCATTCGCAGTCACACACACACACACACACACACACACACACACACTCAGAAGACAAATATGCAGCAGCGGAATAGTAGGATATGTATTACAAAGCCAACAGGTGCTATATTGGCCGACTAGGAGAATTACAGCAATGAAACTGGACACCGCAGCAAATAATGCTGGCTAACAAGCGGGCTGCAGACCATTGTGTAGGACAAGTTATGCAGCCAGATACTGCTTTTTTTATGTTTGTTATTTTTTGTTTTAATTTATATTATTATTATCATCATCATCGTTATCATTCTCATAGCCACTAGACATGCCTCAGAATCTGTTAGTTACAAATGTTTTTACTATAGACACACTCACACAATGGCATGATGCTATTTCATGTGGCCAGCAAGGTAAAGCACACACATGCACAAATGACAGCTGTTCACGTCACCAGGCAGAGAAAATGTTGCCCGTCCTGAACTCATGAAATACAATGACGTCAACAGAACCTTCAGTTCAAACTTGTTACAATGCCTTCAGCCGTTTTCATTAAGACATTTAATATATACCATCACACAGCCCTGTAGTTGATTCACTGCCAAAAAAAAAGACAGATACACAGAATCTCTGTCTTTACGATTTAAACAAACAACTGGGGAAAAAACAGATCGCCTGCTGATGAGAAACAGCCAAAGACATGCCGGGGTCTCCTGCTGTGTAATATATATAAATGCAGAGCTACACAGCATTTTCAAACTCTCACAAAGCTGCTGTCGCCAATCCCCGTTCTGAAATGAACCGTAATGCACAACGCACACAGAACAGATGCGTACACGCACAAACGCACGCACACACAGTATCCATTGTGAGTGAAGGCCGGATATTGCTCTAAATCTTTATGTGGTTTATTAAAAAGGAGGGACGGAAGAAACAAAACAACTAAAAAAGAGAATCGGAATCAGGACATTCCATCAAACAAGTGACAGCTTAATCTTGTTGGCGTTGAAAGCGGTGATATTCTTTGTTTTCTTGTGTCACTGTATATTCCCTCCCCTGGGGAGGCAACATCGACATCCATACACAGAAGAAAGGTTTTAAGAACTACAGTAATGACAGCACATGGATGGGAAAAAATAAATGCTGCTCGGACAGACACAGACACTGTGAGATGTGAAGAAATCAAAGGGAAAGAGTAGATATATAGAAGTATTTCAAAGTATGTTTTAAAGTATGTTTTTAAGCAAACATTTCTGTTCATACGCATGTTGCTATTTTGTTAAGGCAACTGCTGCACATACTATATATTAAAATCTAAAATGTATTACTGTATAGAGATGTGCACATCTAAATCATTGAATTTTGACGGCACATTATTTCTAGAAGTGTTCCTTGTCTGTTGCTTATTTCCAAATCAAACCCACACTTTCATATCAGATAATAACAGGGGATTATTATTACAATAGTCTCGTGTGTCATGATGCCATCTTGATATAGCAAGATCCAATTTGATTTCACCGCAAGTATCAGTCTGGAACCCTTCAATTCAAAAGAGCTTGTCGCCCGCTAGGAAGACCTTACATCAACGTAGACTTCATACAGTATATTGACATAAACATGTCCGTTGATTGCTATGCCCACCATTTTCATCTATATACAATAACTAAAGATTAGTGCTACAGCTCAGTTGGTTACTTTTCACATTACACTAACACCTGCTTCAGTCTGTTGTAGCTGACATTACACATTCTGATTGGCTGATATTAAAGTGTAACTGCACCCCAGATCTGAACCTGACTCCACCCACTACAACTTTGAAAAATGCATCTGATAACGTATACTAAGTACCAATTAAATGGATATGATGGGTTGTTCTGTTTTCAGCCCATAAAATGCAGATTTGTATAAAAACGAGAATTTTGTCATTATTAACACCAATTCTGATGTGTCTCATCACAGATCAATCCTATTACAGCTACCAATCAGGTCAAAGCTCAATCAAACATTGGTTTGACCAAGTTATCAGTAATCCACAACTCATAACTCCAAACCGCTGGCAGAATCCTATTTTCAGAATCCCAACATCACAAGAAAAACATTAAGCAGCACCAGAGCAATATCCGAAATGGCAAAGAGGCCATGAAGAGAGAGGTTTGACGTGAGACGACCAGCTTTCTGGCAGAGTTTAGAGAAGAGGAAAGCGTGGGAAGGGGTGTCAAACAGCGGCCTTACCTAGTACGCCGAGTCTGTAGTTGACCGTTATCACAATGACGTTCCCGTAGCTGGCCAGGATACTGCCATCAAACATATTCCCAGTCCCTTCCATGTAGGATCCCCCGTGGATGAAAACCATCACAGGCTTGGGGCTGCCGCTCTCCCTGATGTCTGGGGCGGGAAAATGGAAGAAAGAAGACAAGAAGAGAGGAGGAGGAAATACTGATTAGGCCACAGATGGAAGCTGACAACCAGAAATGCAAATGTAATACTTTAGGGGATTTGGCCTCTCTTTAATTTTTTTGTAAATAATGTTGGCACATTGGCATTTTAGTTGTGAGATGGTATTAGTTTGCAGCGTCAAACCATTCATTTTCCCGTGAGATGGGAATGACATATTCTTGCTGACTGAAGGGTAAAATCAAAACAATTCTCCCCCATCCACTCATTAACGTGTTAACAAAATTGAATATTTAATGCAACCCATTTTAATTATCTTCTCAGTCAATAAACTGTCAACAATCAAGCTAGCAATTTAAACTGTCATTCTATTTAAAAGGTAAATGTTGTTTGTATAATTCCATGGAAAGCCTAATAAAAACACCACACCAAGTTTGACATGTTAGACGTCTCACTTATTTTAAACTTTTAATTTAATCTCATGCACAGATTTAACCTGTTTGGAGTCCAGCAGCAAGGAAATGCTGTCTTGATTTTGTAATATATTAACTATTTATATTGAAATGACAACACACAAACTCAATTAATGAGAAATAAATATTTGTATATTACAAGAAAGTTTGAATCTGGTCAGCCATTTTGTCATCATTCCAATAATTTGCTCCACCAGAGAACAGGGCCTTGGATTCAAAATATCCTTCTATATTTATGCTTGTATTAGTATTATATATATATATATATATGTATATATATATATATATATATATAGTAGTTTTGTACCATATTAGCATGTTTAAGAGATAAGATATGCCTTTATTTGTCTCAAATTTCACATACTGTAGCAGCAGTGTACTGCAGCGAATAAAGTGATAAACAGTAAAACAATATAAATAAAACACGTATTTACAGCTAAATCAGTGTTATGCTGTCAGACAGGCTGTGTCTCTCAAAACTACATATTTGTGTGTCCATACAATATGTGGGGATCTGCTGTGCTCTGATTTTATTTGTCCTTTTGTCTATTTATGTCGCCAGAGCTCATTACGTCACTTGTGTTGTTTTCTGCCCTTTTATTTTCTGCTCCATCTCCCACAGCAGACAGCAAGCAGGTACCTGCATGTCCTACATCTCCTCTGGAATGATTCCAGAAGCCACTGGCAAAAAGGTCACGCAATCAGTGTGTGTGTGTGTGTGTGCGTGTTTGTTAAAGCCTACCACATAATGAAGATAGGTGGGATATCTGTGCCTTCACAAAATGATTTGGTGAGAAGAGATGGTAATATAAGGAGCAAATTAAGCATACTAAAGACGATGGTAAGGACATTGCTAATAACATGAGACTTAAGGGTTAAAAGCCCTGCATCTTTACAGTTTCATTAAAGTTTTGGACAAACTTTCACTCCCTTCCAACTGAATATTATGCTTTTGTTGGTTACACCTTTATTATTATATTTTGTTTATATGCCCTAACTTGATTGGCTATCTGCCTGGGAGTGGGAAGACATTTTTGATTGGTTAAAATCAATGAATAATGTCACATCTGGTGCTAAATAAAATCAGTTTGTTTTACACAATGATTTGTGTGAAAAAATAGGATATTTAAACTTTTAAAACTCTAGTATCTTGGGGACATAGAGGACCTTTAATAATAAAAATGTCATGCAATATGATGCTAAAAATTAGGATGTTATTGCAGTAAAGATGAAGCTGAGGATCCATTTAGTAGCAGTTTCAAATCAGCTTGATTTGATGTTGATTTGATGTTGTAAATAAATATGTAATGTAATTATATGTATATACAGTATTTTATGTAATCTAGTTTATTTTAATTAGCTGATTATTATAAATAATATAATGTTTCTGTTCTGATAGAATACATGTATTTTTTTATTTTTATTTTTTGTTAATGTGACATTGAGATTTTTTATAGAAGTATTTGACTTGGCAAATAAATGTTCACTAATAAACATCTCAATATATATTTCTATGACAGGTATGTGTCTCTAGGATGCCAGTAAAATGCTTTTATTATAGTGCATCCATCTGATTACTGCCTAAACCCTATTCTCTTGCAGGAGTATATATGCCTTGGAAATGTGACCCCAATGGTATAAATAGATCAGGGTGAGCAGACACTCATACCATAAAATGACGAAAACAGCAACAGACAATTGCAATAGTGGATGTTTAACCTTTAGAAGGCTTTCACAGTAACACGTTCTTGAATAACTATTTTCATATTCACAGCCAAATACAAGAAAGTCAATTCAACTAAAGACATATATTGGGGGTTATTAAGTTGATTATTTTTTGGAAGTTTTTTTATCTTTTCTGGCATTTTTACAATTATAGCATTTTGCTATGAGTACAGTTTATTAAGGACTGCTCTGTAATAGAGAGATATGAATATTTCTGAAGGATGCAAACAATTATGCCAGGATTGAATCAAACCATCAACCTTTTGGCTGGGAGTCAACTGCTCTAGCTAATATACCTGCTAGCATCTCAGATGCAAACACAAAGGGAATATTGCATGGTTGAAGGGGTGTAATTAAGGTGGCAGTTGTCTGAAAACTCGTAACATATTTTCAGGAGCTGAATTCAGCAGAAATTGTATACTGACAGTAAGTTGCAGTAACAATGTATTGCATATTGAGACTGACTACTAAGGACACTGTTGATGTAGTTTGTCACAACATGTTTGTGTCAAATGCCAAAATATATATATATAAATAATATGTATGAATGTGATGTTAATAAGAAGAAAGGTGAGTAAATTTAGGATTAAAACATTGTTGGATTCACTGATATTTATATATAATTATATTGTAGTTCTCTTTCACCCACAGCATGTGTGTTCTGTGGGTAGAATAAAATTCTATTCTGTACTTTTGCAATGTTATTCTTATACTATACTTATGTAAATCATTCTCGAGTTGTGTGACATCTACATGTAAAGCCATATATCCTCTCTGGTATCGTCTGTATAATGAGGTATGATGAGGGCACATCATAGCTCTCATTTAGCATTTCTAGTCCCTGTACAAAGAATTACAAAATGCCAGATTCATAGATTATTAAGACATTGTGAAATCCAAGAGTTTCCCTCGAGTTGCCATCATTTTCCATGTCTTCAAGGCAACAAGAGTTCAAAGTTTAAGAACATAAAGAGCCAGAGAAAGAATAGACTCGGGCTGATTGGATGTTGGTGGTCTGACGCCAACAAGTCCTATCCGGCGTATTAGTTTAAGTGTGTTTTCTTCCATATTAAGTGGATTAGACATCTGCCCTGCATCCTTTATGGCGATAATACTTGAAGCTTGGTAGGATTTCACTATCTAGATATGTCTTAGCTTGTGTGTATCTTTCTAATCGTATTGGTGTGTGGGTGCCCGTGTGTTGCTTAATAGTTGGAGACGATTTGCTTATGTGCAAAAATTAAATTATGTGCATACGTGCACATATTTGTGTGTGTCATGGGTGCGTGCATCTGTGTGTGTGCACGTGTTTTTGTGCATGCCTGACCTCCCAGGAAAACAGCAGGATGGTGCAGATCAAAGCAATCCGTCTGGATTCGAGTCTTATTTCTGTGTAATTGCTGTTTACTTGGTCACATTATACAGTAGAGGTGCCTTATTAAAGATTTCTGCCTGTCATTAAAGATGCAACTGTAACAGTCTTGAGGGGATACATCGCCATCTTAGGGTTTTATCAAGGACACATTCAAAATGCAACTTTTCAAAGGGTTTCTTGTTTATAGCAGCTCACTGAAGGTTCACATTTTCCCTGTTATTGCGCTTTACATGTTTTCAGCAAAGCTTCTTAACAAGCAAATTATTTATCTTGTAATTTTAAAGGATGTATATATATATTTTTTATTTATTTATTTAAGGTCCCCTAAATTGTTGTCTATAACCAATGTTATAGACAGCCAAAGTCATTCAGCATTATGGGACCTTAGTTTGGAAAAAAGATGTATGGTAGTCAACGACGAGAATACAATTATTTTTAGATCCCATTTGCTTTGTGACACGAAGTACACATATGATGTTTGACTATTTAAAAGAAAATTATTTGAGTCAAGAAAGTCTCAGTTTGTCGTGCATTTGTTGAAGTACAAGACTGTGAAAATATGTAATTAGTAAGACTACAAACCTGTGTTGCGTAAGTGTCATGACATTGTCGCGCCACAATCCACAAACCGAAGAGAGCATTGTTTTGGTGACGTGTGTTGTGCGAGACGAAAGCTGTAGTACTCTGAGCGGTTACACACTAATCTAAAGACTACTTTATAGTTTCACAATAAACTGCAACGTTCTTGACTTGAACAATATATATTTTAAATAGTCAAACATAATTTGTGTACTTCGTGTCATAATTTCAAATGGGATCTAAAAATAATGTTATTTTCGTCACCTATTTTTTCCAAACTAAGGTCCCATAATGCGGAAGTGACTTTGGCTCTTTATAGTCAATTTTGAAATATGTCCATTATGTCTGCAGTCAGATTTAGTCCCAGGTGGATTTTAACCAATCGTCTTGGATCTATCCTCTTTACCAGTCACATTTTAACCAATTGTCTTGGATCTATCCTCTTTACCAGTCACATTTTAACCAATCGTTTCTGATCGATCCTCCCAACCAGTCAGATAGTTATTGACCAATCGTCTTCTGATCAGATTGTGAATAAAGTTAAGGCATGTTTGATCACCAACTGAAAGTTGGACGATGCAGTGCTCTAAAGAGAAACCATAGCTGAAGTTGTTTAGGGTGATCTTGTCTGTACTAATATTGAACAACAGAGGTTATTGTACGTGGGCAGCCCTCCAGTCCTATAGTATTCAGAAGCCATTTGTTTTCAATTATTAGGTTCAGTTGGTAATGATTGCAAAGGTAAACCATTGATGGATCTCAAAATACGTCCGTCTTCTGAACTACTACTGTAAGTTGTTAGGGTTGTTTTTGCTTGATTAATATACAGTATACTAGTTTAGGCTTGGGCTGCATTAGATCCCTTGACTAGAATTCTGGATATTTATTTATAGTGTGGGATCAGATTCCTGGCAGGGCATTGCCAATGAAAGCCAAGTAAATTACAGCCTCTGCAATTATACCAATTGCACACGGTATCACATTATGTACGGGTTTGCCTTGTGGGATGTCTAGATAGTTGTATTGAGTGGTCATTTTAATATGTTGTACACATATATTCTTCAAAATACTAGGTGCTGTTTTTGAATCTATGACTCTTTTGACCCTATTTAAATGGTCTAAGCGCAAGGCACAAATTGGATTGAGGGCGCGTCCAAATCAACGATTGCTATTTTAACGGCAGACTTACTCTCTTCATTCATGGGTGTGTTTTGGGCGTAACATACGATAAACCAATCAAGAGTTTCATCTCCCATTCCCTTTAAAAATCTAGGCGCGCTTGCATCAAACGGGGATTGATATTTTACCAGTGGGTTTGTGACAGCGCTGGAGCAGACCATCTAGGGAATAGCAAGATTCCTAAAATATGTTTATGTAGGGTACACACTAATGATATTTCACATTGTACTCTATACATTTTTAATCCTTTGCATATTTGTGCGCTCCTGTGTAACAAGCAGTGTGTACACATGTTGTCCACCTGCCATAGGCAATACTAAATATATATAATCACTTTCCGCTGCCTCAACATAGCAAAGCGCTAGAACACACCTCATGTTTAAACCAACAGACCCAACGGTGCTCAAATGGGCGCAAGTGCATTTGCTATCTAGACAACGTGGGCGCTGGACGTGATTACTGCGTCAGTCTGAAGCTAGCAAAGACACTTGCATTCCCGCTTTGCGCCGGTTGTAAGATAGGGCCTATATGTCACATGATGTTACTGGTTTGACGCTACAAACTTGGGGGAGTTTAAAGAGTTTAGCACAAATGAAAGAGAGCCAATTAAGAACAGTGGACATTTTTCAACATTATCAGAATGTTTGTAACAAATAAATACAAAACAAAACAACAAAAAAAACATGCATATGTGTTAAAACCAGTTACAGGGTTAATAGTCATTTGATCTCTTGGTGGGATGCAACATAGAAAAGTAAACAAAAACGTAAATAAAATAGCAAATTCAAGCAGAAAACCTGAGTTAGATTATTAATATGCCAAAGAATGGCACTAAACATGAAAACATACTCTTTAGACATCAAGCTGATAAAGACAAAACACATCCAGCCCAAAAAAGAGTGTTTACGAGTAAAGAGCAAAAACAAAATCTCCATCACTTTGAAAAAAACGACAAGAAATGGAAGAAAATCAAAGAAGAAAAAAATTGCAGAATGTAGGGGAGACTCTGTTTCCCTTGTCATGCAATTCAGGTGGGCGTCGGTAAAAAAAATACCTTCATCGTCCGTGCGGTCATTATCACCTAAATCATCAGTGTGTTTCTTTGTAAGGGGACCTATAAGGACCAAGAAGGAGAAAATGGAGGAAAACAAGATAACAAAGAACATACACAGCCTTCAAAAGATGCTCTCAGAAGATAAGAAAATGCCTCAATTTTAATGTTTACAAAAACTCAGGAGATCGGGTACACAATAACACTGTCCATGTAACATGTTTAGAGTATCACAGTATGTCATTAATTTAAGAGTAGCGGAGCAAGAAAAGACAAAAAAAGCTGAAAAATGTGTCTGTTGAAAACGAAGAATTTGCAGAGGATAAACCTCTTGGGATCAAAAGGTGTACAGATAAATCCTTGACTCAGTGCATGTGGAAGCATCAATTAGAGCTCCCATTCTATACTGTCTGAAAATGGTTAATGTAACGTCAAATAGTTGCGTCAGGCAGCACAAATGATGTCAACTGTAAAGAGAGACATTGTGTATCAATGCAGTGGTAATTACAGTCAACACCACAGCAGCATATTCAGCAGAAGCCTTTGACACCTCCCCCCTTGTACATTCTGACACAGCATTGTGTTTGAAACGTGTTTGCAGCGTTCACACATACACACAATACATTTATTAATTGCACAGGTGGCGGTGTAAATCAAAATGCAGAGCAAAGTAGCTGGCTATCATTAGTATTGTTTTATTAATTCCATTTCATTTCCAAAGTTTAGTTTTATTTAGAATTTCACTGACCCAAAGTACAATATAGGGAACAGGGGGTTATGTTTTCAACAGTAATGTTTCTGAATTATGTAAAACACACTGCAAATTAATTACAGGGAGGGTAACAAATATGTCCATGTTAAGGGAAAATACTTTTTTTTGTCAGAGGGAGTTGTCAGACACTTCTACTGTAGAAGCATTCCTAAGGTAAACCAGCATGTTCATTATGCTATACATTGACTGTAGTTATACTGTATAGGCTAGCTTAAACACAGAAACCCACACAATACATTCAATGCTAAAGTAAACATTAACACAAATATACAGTACACACGCACACACACACACACGCACACACACACACACACACACACGCTGTAAAGGGCACATGCATGTACAGGGAACATCACATGCAGAAAGAGTTGGGTTATGAACGGCGGTTAAACTCCCAGTGTCTTAAACAAAATATTTGTTTTATAATCACCAAATATCACATAACTGCAGTGATGGGCAAGCTACATTGAAAATGTAGTGAGCTAAGCTACCAGTTACTCTACATTAAATTAAGCTTAAATACACTGACGCTACCCCAAAAGAAATGTAGCAAACTAAGCTACATGTAACACGACAAAAGTAGTTCACTACATTTAA